>OW121742.1:119405506-119610506 GCA_933228675.1 Stomorhina lunata | reverse complement strand
TCATACCAACTAAGAAACCTTCGCCGGCTAATGCGCTAAAGACCATATCATGATCAAATGCACAGCTTAGGATTTAATTAATTTTGAGTAATTTTCAAAGGCGCAACCTGTCGCAAATTGTTCATAGCAACTAAAAAACTTTCTTTGGCTCACGAGCATCAACTTTGCTAAAGATCATAGCATGATCAAATGCACAGCTTAGGATTTAATTCATTTTGTGTAATTTTCGTGGCGCCACCTGTCGGAAATTAGTCATATCAACTTAAGGACCTTCACTGGCTAATGCGCAACAACTTATCAAATAAAAATACTATTCTATAAAGGAAATACATACAGACAAACATTCATTTGTTTAAAAGTTATAACGTTACCAATTGTTTCCTCTTTTATCCCCTAATTTCAAAAAGTTCCATATGCATATTTGGTACTTAGTACCAATTGAATGCTGTACATTTTATAAAAACGCAGTTAACATATTGTTCGTATTTATTTTACTTCATGAGGTTATCATGTTCTTATTTTATACCTTTTTACCCATTTTGGCGCCCGAAATCAAAAAAAGTACCAAAAGATAAGAGTGGCCTAAAAATAGTACCAAAAAAACTATTTTCGCTCTTTTTTACCCCCACACGGTCATAATTATTAAAACTTGGAAAGAAATGACAGGGTTAATATGATAAGAGTAACAAAAAGTCAGTAAATTGATCAAGTAGAAAACTATATATGGCAATAGCGGACGTATGGAATATTCCGCACATTTTCAACCAAACCCTTACACTTTTTTAATAAAGACGCAGGATTCATTGATATACTTTTTCGTCTACCCAATAAAAAATCTCTATTATTTAAGGATTTGTTCAATAAGTTTAAATAAAACTTAAAAGAATCATATATTTTTGTCTGCCCTTCTTGATATCTACCTTTCCTCCTCACCATAGCCTATGAATTCTATTTAGAATCTTTCAACGACCTAAAAACAATAATACATATTCTACCTTTAAACACTTAGGAATATGTTATGCCCATGCATTATTGTTCAGGCACTCAACTACTTTTACTCCACCAACAGTTTTGCTCGTTATGCTAAGCGTTGACATGAGCAACACAAACATTATCATTAACAGTGTCACATGTGACATAATGAGACACGTTGATGTTGCCTCAAATGGTTGCTGCTTCTTCAGCTCAATGGTTAGCGAAGCTATGCAAGCAAGCAGGCAAGCATGGTTGGCTGTTTGGTTGTTAAAGGTTGGCCTGCCTTACGGAATTCTTGCATGACTAGTCTATGAAGATGTGCCTTTTAGCTCTCAGGATGTCTATCTATGTACTATAATGTATGTAGGACTGGGTTAGATGATGGGCGAGCTGAAAAATAATAAGTACCAGCAAATTGAGTAAATGAATGAGTTGAGTTGCCTGGTAGGTTCAATGTTGTTGATGTTGTACGTTTGTTGTCGGCTTCATTATTTTATAGTGAAGTTTCATTTGGGTACATTTGTGACTTGAACATAAGTTGCTTAAATATATTGTTCGCTCGTCTGTTAGTTGTTATTTTAGTGATGATGATGAGTTGATGTATTCCAAATATCATGCATGCTTAAGTAGTTTCTCATTTGGATTTGAAGTGCGAGCAATGCTCGTCAACGAGCAAATGTAACAACCTTTAAAAGGGGAGAACATATTGCTTCATTCATGTGTTTCTTAAAGGGTTTTGATCTATTTTCTTTAAAGTATCCCTAAGTATAGGAGAAATTATGTTTTGAGGTTGTTTTGAGATTAAAGTGTTAGGAAGACTGAGGTGTGTTTAGTTTAATGAGATCATCTGGCTGGAAGATTTCTTCTGAATGTTGATTTGTTTATTAGCGGTTTGCTTCGGATTAGAGTATCAATTTCCGTTCGACCGATATGAACGTTCATGTTAGGATACAGCACATATAACTCACAATTCGTTGTCGATAGGCCTATACATTTTCCAAAAGATATTTCTCTCGAAGACATCCAAAACATCTTCAATCTTTAATTCGCAAGACATTCAAAACATCTTCATCCTTGAATTCGCAAGTCTCCATGTTTCAGCGCCCACGCATATTCCAAAGGATATTTCTTTCGAAGACATCCAAAACATGTTCATTCTTTAATTCGCAAGTCTTCATGTTTCGGCGACTTATAGAAATACAAGCAATATAAGATGACTCAGCAGCTTTAGTCGATTAAGTAGTTTGAGATAACTAATGTGATTTATTAATTCGGGATCTTTCTTAGTTTGAGAGTACTCAGCAGTTCGAGATCACTCGGAAATTCGGAATGACTCCATAGTTTGGGATGAGATAGCAGTTTAAATGACTCAACAACTCGAGATGACTTCGCAATTCGAGAAGACTTAATTAAGACGACTAAGTAGCTTGATATAACTAACCAGTTCGAGAAGACTCAGAAATTCGGGATCTCTCTATAGTTTTAGAGTACTCAGAAGTTCGAGATCATTCGGAAATTCGGGATGACTCATTATTTTGAAATGATTTAGAAGTTTGAGATGACTTGACACTTTGAGACTACTCAATACCTCGAGATGACTCAGCAATTCAAGATGACTAAGCAGTTTGAGATAACTAACCAGTTCAAGGAGACTCAGCAATTCGGGATCTCTTTGTAGTTTGAGATGACTCTGCAGTTTGAGATGACTTAGCAGCTTAAGATGACTGAGCAATTCGACATGACTCAATAGCTTAAAACAACTAAGTTGTTGGAGATAACTAACCAGTCCGAGGTGATTCAGAATTTCAGGATCTCTCTGTAGTTTGTGAGTACTGAGCAGTTGGAGATCGCTTGGAAATTCGGGATGCAGTTTGAAATGACTCAACAACTCGATATGACTTAGCAATTCGCGAAGACTCAATTTGAGAAAACTCAGCAGTTTGAGACGATTGACTAGTTTGAGATAACTAACCAGTTCGAAGTGACTCTGGAATTCGGGATCTCTCTGTAGTTTGTGAATACCCAGCAGTTAGAGATCACTCGGAAATTCGGGATGACTCCCTAGTTTGAAGTGACTGATCAGTTTAAGATGTCTTAACAGTTAGAAATGACTCAGCAATTCGATATGACTCAGCAATTCAAGATGACTCAGTACTTTAAGATGACTTAGTAGCTAAAGAATACTCAACAGCTCGAGATGACTCAGAAATTCGTGTTGCTTCCGTAGTTTCTGGTGTCTAACAGTATAAGATGACTCAGAAAGAAATTTGGAACGGCTCTGTAGTTTGTGCTGCAGATTAAGATGTGTTAGCAATTCGAGATGACTTAAAAGTTTCAGATGACTCAATCACTCTACATAACTCAGCAATTCGAGATGACTTAGTAGTTAAAAATGACTTAGTAGTTTGAGAGTTCACAGCAGTTCAAGGTCATTTAGAAATTCGGGTTGACCCCATAGTTTCAGGTGACTAAACAGTATGAGATGACTCAGCAGATTAAGGAATTCGGGATGACTCCGTAGTTTTAGATGTCTCAGCAGTTTAAGACTACTCAACAGATTGAGATGTTTCAGCAATTCGAAATTAAGACTACTCAACAGATTGAGATGTTTCAGCAATTCGAGATAACTTAGAAGTTTTAGATGACTCAAAAACTCGGGATGACTCAGCAATTCAAAATGACTCAGTAGTTTGAGATGACTTAGTAGTTTGAGAGTACTCAGTTCAGTAGTTCGAGGTAAGTCAGAAATTCGGGTTGACTCCGAAGTTTCAGTTGACTAAACAGTATGAGATGACTCAGTAAGAAATTCGGAATGACTCTGTAGTTTAAGATGTCTTAGCAGTTAAAGACTACTCAATAGATTGAGATGTTTTAGGAATTCGAGATGACTTAGAAGTTTCAGATGACTCAAAAACTCGGGATGACTCAGCAATTCAAGATGATTCAGTAGCTTGAGACGACTAAGTAGTTTGAGAGTTCTTAGCAGTTCGAAATTATTTCAGAAATTTGCGTTGCTTCTGTAGTTTCACGTTACTATGAGATGACTCTGCAGTTTGAGAAATTTGGAATGACTCTGTAGTTTAAGATGTCTTAGCAGTTTAAGACTACTCAACAGATTGAGATGCAAAATCGAGATGACATAGAAGTATCAGATGACTTAAATATTCGGGATGTTTGAGACGACTAAGTAGCTTGAGAGTTCTTAGCAGTTCGAGATCACTCAGAAATTTAGGTTGACTCCGTAGTTTCAGATTACTAAACGATGAGATGCCTGGTCATCTTGAGAAATTTGGGATAACTCTGTAGTTTGAGATGGCTCAACAGTTCAAGACTACTCAGCAGATTGAGATGTTTTAGCAATTCGGGGTGACTTAGAAGTTTCAGATGACTCGAAAGTTTGAGATGACTCAATAGTTCGAGATAACTCAATAGCTTCTGATGACCCAATAGTTTCGGAAGACTCAACAGTTAGAAATGACTTAACAGTTGCACATGACTCGACAGTTAGAAACAGCTAAGCTAGTCCAGATGACTCAGTAGTTTAAGATAACTCTGTAGACAAAGAGTTGAAGAAATCTCAAAAATTCATATGAAAATGTTAATAGAAAAACTAAGTTCTTCGTATCCAGAAAGACGTCCTACAACTAAAATAGTATTTTTAATAAGAAATAAAAACAAAGTTCTTCGGAACCTCTGTTCTAAGACCATTTCTTTTAAATTCTTCTCTATTTTCAAAATTTCCCTATTTATCCCAAAATTATTTTGATATTCTTGTTTGTTTATAATTCTCACTTTAATGTTATTTCTTGCCACTTTCCCAAAACAACAATAACAAGAAAATGTGTCAACTTTTAGCATCACGCTTCTCGATAGCACATGTGAAATATATCTCACTATCACTATCATTATCAACACATGTACTAAATGCTGCTGCTTTCTAATTTCTAGCACCCAACGACCAAAAAAAAAGATAAAAGGGGGAGCATCTCTATAAACAATGGTCCCTTAGGTTATTTTGTGTTCAGTCGTTCTCGGTATCCCTAACAAATATTAACGACAGAACGACATCTTTCCCTTCAGTCAAAACGAGGGGTTAACATAAATACGAGTATTTTGAAATGATTTTAAAAAGTTGTCACTTGGAAAACACTCTCGTACATATTCACTTTATTTTGGTTGTAAATTTTCATTGCTTCAAATTTGTTGCTGTCCTTATTTTTCCATCACATTTTCCTCATATTTTTCCCCCCCAAACAAATCTCATCAATATTTAATGTATGTTTTTCGTTCATTCGCTTGATTTTTTTTTTATTATTAGTTCAGGAATTTTAAATGTAAACATGTACTCGTAGTTTATCGTATCTTTTTTGTCTTGGAATTGATTTTTAATGATATTGCTGATGTAAAATATTTGATTATTAAAATTTTGTTAATACTACGAGCACCGAAATTTATTTTTAGCTTCTAAAAATATTTTTAAATTCTTTGCTTCTGGGGTAGGTAACAAACATATTCAAGGTTAACGACATTTTAATAGGTATTTGCCATAACTAGATATTATTTAGTTTATAAGTATTTGTTTAAGTAGACACTTTCGTTTGTCCCGGAAACAGCTTTAATTGGGTGTTATTAGCCTGTTATTGGACGTGTGCTGGCAATTGAATTGGAGGCAGCCGTTCAATTACTTATTGTTTGAAATAAATATCAAGTAATAATTATAGGGATAAGGAAGATCTTTCAATGGTTTCAGAAAATTTTTAAGTGCTTTCTGACAGCCTTTCTGAAACAAAACAATATTTATGAAGAAATTAAATTTAAAACATTGAA
The DNA here is from genome assembly GCA_933228675.1 of Stomorhina lunata. Taxonomy (NCBI): domain Eukaryota; kingdom Metazoa; phylum Arthropoda; class Insecta; order Diptera; family Rhiniidae; genus Stomorhina; species Stomorhina lunata. The sequence goes on along the minus strand of OW121742.1, from coordinate 119,604,704 downwards.
AAACACAGTCCACATTATATAAAAACACCAATTATTTTTAGTATATATACAAAGAAATTAGTCCATTAGCTGCTGCCAGTGTCTTAAGCTCCATGTCTTATAACAGCAGAGGTATTAAGTTGCGGTCGAAATGTCCACATTTTCGCACATCGAACATTAAGCATAACATAACATATTCAGCCTTGGCTCGAGACCCTGAGTCGTCTCGAGTTGTTGAGTCATCTCATACGGCTAAGTCATCTAAAACCGCTGAGTCATCTCAAACTACGGAGTCATCCTGAATTTCCGAGTGATCTCGAACTGCTGAGAACTCTCAAACTACATAGAGATTCCGAATTTCTGAGTCACCTCGAACTGGTTAGTTATCTCAAAATACTTAGTCGTTTTAAGCTACTGGGTCATCTCACATTAATATCGCGTGGTTAAATTTCAAGGGCCGATGTTGATTTTGAATAAAACACAAACTATTTAGGAAATTATTGTAATTTTATTTTATTATGATATATTAGTATTACTCAATTATGTATGGAACAAACTATCGGCCAAATGGGCGCCGCGACCACGGCGGCACACCTCCATCCGATGGTCCAAATTTTCAATGACCCTGAGGCATAATGGAGGTTCTATGCCGTAAATGTGTCGCATTATCTCATCCTTTAGCTCCTGAATTGTTGCTGGCTTATCGACGTACACCTTTTCTTTCAAATAACCCCAAAGAAAAAGTCCAACGGCGTCAAATCACATGATCTTGGCGGCCAATTGACATCGCCATTACGTGAGATAACACGGCCATTGAATTTGTTGCGCAAAAGAGCCATTGTTTCGTTAGCTGTGAGGCAAGTGGCACCATCCTGCTATAACCACATATCGTCCACATCCATATCTTCCAATTCGGACCATAAAAAGTTCGTTATCATCTCACGATAGCGAACACCATTCACAGTAACTGCCTGACCGGCCTCATTTTGTAAAATATACGGCCCGATGATGCCGCCAGCCCATAAACCGCACCAAACAGTCACTCTTTGTGGGTGCATTGGTTTTTCGACAATCACTCTTGGATTCTCATTCGCCCAAATGCGGCAATTCTGTTTATTGACGAATCCACTCAGGTGAAAATGTGCCTCATCACTGAAGATCAAATTAATCATCCACTGTTGCCATTTCTTGCCACCATTCTGCCCATTCACGATGTTTGGAATGGTCAAGAGGCTTTAGTTCTTGAGCCAATTGCACCTTGTAAGCGTGTAAATGGAAGTTTTTATGCACAATGTTCATCAACGACGAGCGTGAGAGGTGCAATTGTTGGGCACGACGACGAGTTGAGTTGGACATCAGTATGAGCTGTACGAGCACGTACTGGTGTTCTCACATCTTCTACAGACCCGATTTGCTCGAATTTTTCCACGATGACGATCAAATTGACCAAAAAAATCACAAAGTGCACGATATGCATTTAGATTTGAACGCCCATTTTCATAATAAGTCTGAATAACTTTAACACGTTGTTGGATTGTGTATCACTCCATGGTTCAAATTGAGTAAGTCTGAAATAGAGAAATGTCAAATAAAATTCGGAAAAAAACTTGGCGTTTAGGTGTGGTTCACATTCAACATCGGCCCTTACAATTTAACCACCCTTTATAATTTTCGGTAATTACTAATTTCTATTGTATGTATTACCGCAGAATCCTCCATCGGCTGTAAGCCTAAAAAAAAATTAAAATCCTTTTGGCTTTTTGGGAAACTCCCTCTTCTTAGCATTAAAAATGTACACATTGGCACCATGAAATCTCTTACGGATTCTGATAACACTTCTTCGTAGGGCTACGAAGGTAAATCGTCGTTATTGGTGGGTAATGCTGAATCTCTAGGCTTACACAGGCTAAACATTCAGAAGCCTGATCACAAGATTATTGACTTTTCGAAAGTTTTTTAATCGAACAACCTTAACCCTAACAGTACTGATAACATTTTTATACATAGACTCCTGATAAGGATACCCGGGTACCCGTGAATACTAATTTTTCAGTTACGATTAAAATATTCCGCGAAATATATTTAGACTAACTGCAGAGGATAATTTGAATAGGTCTTTACAGAAAATGGAATTAACATTAAATGTTTACTAGAAGAATTCAGAAGATATAACAGCTTTCAAAGTGTTACCTTTGCATGGCTATTAATCTGAAATCAAATCTCAAAACACATAAAGTGCATGATGGTTGCCAAAGGCCAATATGAAATACACACAACCAAATTATTGCTTCACGCTTAACAGAATTGTAATTTTCTGAAGTTTATCTATTATACCAGTGCAAAGTTAAGTTGTCAAATTATTAATTAAATGCACACATTTTAAACTAAAATAAAAAAATAGAATCATATCCATTACTTTTTTATATATATAATGCCTTAATTTTCTTACTGGTACCCGGGTACCCTTATCAGGAGGGTAGGAATATTTGACTTTCGGTGAATCTACAGCCTAAGCCAAAAACTTTGGAAAGCTTAGAGAAACAAAAATCTTTAGAAAATAAATAGTTTTAGGAACTTACAAAACCTCAACTTTGTATCATTTATCGTTAAAGAGATATTTGACTTTAAAGTTCGTTCGGGTACCCAGGTACCCGTGTCAGGAGTGTTAGGGTTAAACATAAATCTATGAACACGTGTTCCAATCCATCTGCAACGTTCCACTAGAATAGTTCCAATTTAGCACAAGATCGCATGTTATCAAAAAAATACACATGCAAGTGTTACATTGGCCATATGCTTGAGCAAGTGCAATTATCATGATCTGAGCCCCCTATTTACGTATCTAACGTAAAGAAAACAGGTTATTAAACTCATATTTTTGACAGTTGAAGCTTAACCATCGCATCATCCCCGAAAACAAGTGTGTAGTGACAGTGAAAACGAATGACACAAAAAAAAAACGTTAAACTAAAAACGAGACATTTCTGTGAAACTGATTATTATGAGAGAAATGATAACAACATATGCATGTTTTGAATACAAAGCAAAAAAGAACTGGTGGAAAGGGACTGAATCATGGAAATGGTAAAAACGGCTGTCAAGTTCTCATCAAATGTAATTTTATTTGTCATTTTGATTATGACATTGTAATGCTTTAATTGATGTGATATTATTGTTCTTGTGCTGCTGAATGTCGGAAAGAGTCTTAATGTTTGGTAGACAAAATAACTAGTGGGTCTATTGTATTCGAGACCAACAAAAAAAAAAAAAAAAAGAAAACCTAGTGAATGCCTGAGTTTAAATGTATTTTTTAAGTCAATGTGTGTACACAAAATATTACATTTTTATTTAAAATCCTCCCGCATTTAAGTGTAATTCACTTACTCACACACAAAAGGAATAAATAAATACACACACACATACATCCAAATATGTTTACTTATACAAAAGAAAAATAATGAAAGAAAGCAGGAAAATAACGCTGAAATGACATGTTGTAATGAGAATGTATCTTAACAATACAATCAAAAAGAAAAATATTGCATGCAGTTTTTCTTCATGGCCATAGTTTAACTAACAGGGATAATATCTGGGTTTGGGGCCCCACAGATCAATCTAGACTTAACATTTATTCTAGTAAAATTTTAAAATAGAATAGAAATCCGGTTGATTCTGTTCTAGTTCTGTTCTAGTTCTGTTCTAGTTCTGTTCTAGTTCTGTTCTAGTTCTGTTCTAGTTCTGTTCTAGTTCTGTTCTAGTTCTGTTCTAGTTCTGTTCTAGTTCTGTTCTAGTTCTGTTCTAGTTCTGTTCTAGTTCTGTTCTAGTTCTGTTCTAGTTCTGTTCTAGTTCTGTTCTAGTTCTGTTCTAGTTCTGTTCTAGTTCTGTTCTAGTTCTGTTCTAGTTCTGTTCTAGTTCTAGTTCTGTTCTAGTTCTGTTCTAGTTCTGTTCTAGTTCTGTTCTAGTTCTGTTCTAGTTCTGTTCTAGTTCTGTTCTAGTTCTGTTCTAGTTCTGTTCTAGTTCTGTTCTAGTTCTGTTCTAGTTCTGTTTTAGTTCTGTTCTAGTTCTGTTCTAGTTTTGTTCTAGTTCTGTTCTAGTTCTGTTCTAGTTCTGTTCTAGTTCTGTTCTAGTTCTATTCTAGTTCTGTTCTAGTTCTGTTCTAGTTCTGTTCTAGTTCTGTTCTAGTTCTGTTCTAGTTCTGTTCTAGTTCTGTTCTAGTTCTGTTCTAGTTCTGTTCTAGTTCCGTTCTAGTTCTGTTCTAGTTCTGTTCTAGTTCTGTTCTAGTTCTGTTCTAATTCTGTTCTAGTTCTGTTCTAGTTCTGTTCTGTTCTAGTTCTGTTCTAGTTCTGTTCTAGTTCTGTTCTAGTTCTGTTCTAGTTCTGTTCTAGTTCTGTTCTAGTTCTGTTCTAGTTCTGTTCTAGTTCTGTTCTAGTTCTGTTCTAGTTCTGTTCTAGTTCCGTTCTAGATCTGTTCTAGTTCTGTTCTAGTTCTGTTCTAGTTCTGTTCTAGTTCTGTTCTAGTTCTGTTCTAGTTCTGTTCTAGTTCTGTTCTAGTTCTGTTCTAGTTCTGTTCTAGTTCTGTTCTAGTTCTGTTCTAGTTCTGTTCTAGTTCTGTTCTAGTTCTGTTCTAGTTCTGTTCTAGTTCTGTTCTAGTTCTGTTCTAGTTCTGTTCTAGTTCTGTTCTAGTTCTGTTCTAGTTCTGTTCTAGATCTGTTCTAGTTCTGTTCTAGTTCTGTTCTAGTTCTGTTCTAGTTCTGTTCTAGTTCTGTTCTAGTTCTGTTCTAGTTCTGTTCTAGTTCTGTTCTAGTTCTGTTCTAGTTCTGTTCTAGTTCTGTTCTAGTTCTGTTCTAGTTCTGTTCTAGTTCTGTTCTAGTTCTGTTCTAGTTCTGTTCTAGTTCTGTTCTAGTTCTGTTCTAGTTCTGTTCTAGTTCTGTTCTAGTTCTGTTCTAGTTCTGTTCTAGTTCTGTTCTAGTTCTGTTCTAGTTCTGTTCTAGTTCTGTTCTAGTTCTGTTCTAGTTCTGTTCTAGTTCTGTTCTAGTTCTGTTCTAGTTCTGTTCTAGTTATGTTCTAGTTCTGTTCTAGTTCTGTTCTAGTTCTGTTCTAGTTCTGTTCTAGTTCTGTTCTAGTTCTGTTCTAGTTCTGTTCTAGTTCTGTTCTAGTTCTGTTCTAGTTCTGTTCTAGTTCTGTTCTAGTTCTGTTCTAGTTCTGTTCTAGTTCTGTTCTAGTTCTGTTCTAGTTCTGTTCTAGTTCTGTTCTAGTTCTGTTCTAGTTCTGTTCTAGTTCTGTTCTAGTTCTGTTCTAGCTCTGTTCTAGTTCTGTTCTAGTTCTGTTCTAGTTCTGTTCTAGTTCTGTTCTAGTTCTGTTCTAGTTCTGTTCTAGTTCTGTTCTAGTTCTGTTCTAGTTCTGTTCTAGTTCTGTTCTAGTTCTGTTCTAGTTCTGTTCTAGTTCTGTTCTAGTTCTGTTCTAGTTCTGTTCTAGTTCTGTTCTAGTTCTGTTCTAGTTCTGTTCTAGTTCTGTTCTAGTTCTGTTCTAGTTCTGTTCTAGTTCTGTTCTAGTTCTGTTCTAGTTCTGTTCTAGTTCTGTTCTAGTTCTGTTCTAGTTCTGTTCTAGTTCTGTTCTAGTTCTGTTCTAGTTCTGTTCTAGTTCTGTTCTAGTTCTGTTCTAGTTCTGTTCTAGTTCTGTTCTAGTTCTGTTCTAGTTCTGTTCTAGTTCTGTTCTAGTTCTGTTCTAGTTCTGTTCTAGTTCTGTTCTAGTTCTGTTCTAGTTCTGTTCTAGTTCTGTTCTAGTTCTGTTCTAGTTCTGTTCTAGTTCTGTTCTAATTCTGTTCTAGTTCTGTTCTAGTTCTGTTCTAGTTCTGTTCTAGTTCTGTTCTAGTTCTGTTCTAGTTCTGTTCTAGTTCTGTTCTAGTTCTGTTCTAGTTCTGTTCTAGTTCTGTTCTAGTTCTGTTCTAGTTCTGTTCTAGTTCTGTTCTAGTTCTGTTCTAGTTCTGTTCTAGTTCTGTTCTAGTTCTGTTCTAGTTCTGTTCTAGTTCTGTTCTAGTTCTGTTCTAGTTCTGTTCTAGTTCTGTTCTAGTTCTGTTCTAGTTCTGTTCTAGTTCTGTTCTAGTTCTGTTCTAGTTCTGTTCTAGTTCTGTTCTAGTTCTGTTCTAGTTCTGTTCTAGTTCTGTTCTAGTTCTGTTCTAGTTCTGTTCTAGTTCTGTTCTAGTTCTGTTCTAGTTCTGTTCTAGTTCTGTTCTAGTTCTGTTCTAGTTCTGTTCTAGTTCTGTTCTAGTTCTGTTCTAGTTCTGTTCTAGTTCTGTTCTAGTTCTGTTCTAGTTCTGTTCTAGTTCTGTTCTAGTTCTGTTCTACTTCTGTTCTAGTTCTGTTCTAGTTCTGTTCTAGTTCTGTTCTAGTTCTGTTCTAGTTCTGTTCTAGTTCTGTTCTAGTTCTGTTCTAGTTCTGTTCTAGTTCTGTTCTAGTTCTGTTCTAGTTCTGTTCTAGTTCTGTTCTAGTTCTGTTCTAGTTCTGTTCTAGTTCTGTTCTAGTTCTATTCTAGTTCTGTTCTAGTTCTGTTCTAGTTCTGTTCTAGTTCTGTTCCAGTTCTTCCCTTGTGCTGTTCTAGCTTCAGTTATAGTTTTATAGTTTTAGCTCGAATCTAAGTGCCTTGATAAGATTTCCCTTTACTTATTCATACAATTCAGCGACATTTGTAAATGCTCACTCAACCCCTGTAATTTTTCTCGTGCTTTTCCTTCATTTTCATTCGTTTTGGATTTTTGGAATATTATTTACAATTTTTCCTCCGTTTCGTTGAATAACAAGAAATGACAGGCGGCAACCATGACAAGTTAAATTTTCTTTTTATTTTAATATTTCACAATCTTTTGTTGTTGTCATTATTATCACACACACATTGAAAGTCTTTTGTATTGTTGTAGTAATTTTCATATCCGCTTAAACATTAAAATTTACTTAAACATTAAATTCATCATGTTTTCATAGGGATTGATATGGAAAATCATGTAATTGATGTTCTTTAATTGCCAGCAAACGACAACTACAACTACATTTAAGGCAGCAAAAATTGACATACTAACAGACGAATGGACGGACGTACCTATGTTTGGGCGGTAGGACAGACAGAAAGACATACAAATTATTATAATAAACAGTCGCTGGCAGTCAAAGTAATAACAGCCGAAGGATGATGATGATGAAAAGTCTTGAATGTTGTGCAGAAAAGTGTAATGTCACTTAATGATCTCGGGGGTAATGTAATGTAAAACTCATACATAATAAATGATATTAAATTATAATAAGGATATGATAGGATATTTTTTTTCTCCGCTGTTTTGGTTTTCCTTTATATCGTCTTATATTTGGCAAAATTCATATAAACACCCCGTTTATAACTTGTTTTTGGGTTTACTTTTAAAATCGTGGGGTCGTTTTTTCAGGAACTTTTTTCCATAAACGCTTTTGGTGGGAAAATATGTTTAATAATGCCAGTGTATCTGTTAAATGCTTTAATATATTGATTCATAAATCGTTTGCCGAAAAATTTGTTCCCATAATATAAGTTCACTTGAAATACAATAGATTTTGGTTTCATTTGGAAATTTTAAGCGGCTTAAATGTAATTGATAGCTTTTGGTTTCCAGGATATTAAATACAGCAGCAATGTTTAAGGTATTTAAGATCTTGTATTTAATATTTCGACTGGTTTTGCAATGACCACTCCCACCTACTCCTACTTAGAAAATACAACCTATGGACATTTCTGAATAAGTAAGAAAGTATTTATATTGTCCGGACCGAATTTTTACCTGATAAATACATACATAATTCCCACGACTTTCTAATTGGAATCATGGGTACTTCACTCAGACATTGAGTTGCTTCCGATTCTATTATTAGACTCATTGAAAGGAACTTACGTTTTAAATCAAGCTCCCTATGACAAATGTATTAGTCAGAGAAGTTTTACATAGCCCAATGCTCAATAACCGCTTTTTTGAAAATTAATTTTTTCAAGTAGGTCTGGCCGTGGGTCAAACTTGGGACCTCTGATATGCTTGGGACCTCTGACTTACCTGCTATACTACGGCGGTTCACATTTTGTACCCGATAATGGGAGAAAATTTAAGAATAAATTTCTGCAACATTCATCGGCATAGAATAACTTTTTTTTTGGTATATTTTTATATATTTCCATCAGATAAATATTATATATTATATAAAGCCTAGGTATCTAAAAATGCTGTTCCGTATAATTTGCAGATCCCTTTGTATCATCGCCTGTAGTAATGCCAATGTCATAGCAAAGATGATTGAAAATGTAATAAGCCAAAAAAGTCACATCCAGTGATGAAGCTTTCAGAGTCTAGTGTAAAAAGATAACAATATTAAACCAATTTGACATTTTCAGGACCAGGGTCAAAATTATTATGCCCTTCACCCACATTATGTCTATCTGTCTCCATGCCTGTCTGTCTGTCTTTCTGTCTGTCTGTCTGTCTGTCTGTCTGTCTGTCTGTCTGTCTGTCTGTCTGTCTGTCTGTCTGTCTGTCTGTCTGTCTGTCTGTCTGTCTGTCTGTCTGTCTGTCTGTCTGTCTGTCTGTCTGTCTGTCTGTCTGTCTGTCTGTCTGTCTGTCTGTCTGTCTGTCTGTCTATCTGTCTGTCTGTCTGTCTGTCTGTCTGTCTGTCTGTCTGTCTGTCTGTCTGTCTGTCTGTCTGTCTGTCTGTCTGTCTGTCTGTATGTCTATCTGTCTGTCTGTCTGTCTGTCTGTCTGTCTGTCTGTCTGTCTGTCTGTCTGTCTGTCTGTCTGTCTGTCTGTCTGTCTGTCTGTCTGTCCGTCTGTCTGTCTGTCTGTCTGTCTGTCTGTCTGTCTGTCTGTCTGTCTGTCTGTCTGTCTGTCTGTCTGTCCGTCTGTCTGTCTGTCTGTCTGTCTGTCTGTCTGTCTGTAAGTCACTCTGTTTGTCGGTCTGCTGTCTGTCTGTCAGTCACTCTGTTTGTCTGTATGTCTGTCTTTCTGTCTGTCTGTCTGTCTGTCTGTCTGTCTGTTTGCCTGTCTGTCTGTCTGTCTTTCTGTCTTTCTATCTGTCTGTCTGTCTGTCTGTCTGTCTGTCTGTCTGTCTGTCTGTCTGTCTGTCTGTCTGTAAGTCACTCTGTTTGTCGGTCTGCTGTCTGTCTGTCAGTCACTCTGTTTGTCTGTATGTCTGTCTTTCTGTCTGTCTGCCTGTCTGTCTGTCTGTCTGTCCGTCTATCTATCTTTTGGCCATCTGCTAAAGTCAAGTTTAAGCCCCTAGGTCCTAGATTTGACCCTAGCTCTCATATAAGTCCAAATGATGAAAACAGCTTAAATGTATAAGTCTTGAGAAACTGTTTGTATGATGAGAAAATTTAGCAAATATTTGTCTTTAACACAAAAATGAGCACCTTTGACCTAGGGGTAAAGGGTATCGTATGGTCTGGCTCGACCGACTATAGCACTTTCTTACTAGTTTTTGGTTGATTTTGAAATTAAAAAAAAATATATATTTGCAATAATTTTCTGAAAAAGAAAAACTTGAAAAATTTTTAAACATTCTTATTTTAAATTAGATTTTTAAAAAATCTCATAAATAGGAAAAATGTTTAAAAAAGGTTACATACTCCAGGCAATACAAGAAGAATCAATTTATGTCGAAATAAATTTCAATCTAACCACTATTAAATCTTTTTTTATGTAAGAGAAAATATTTTATTAAAATTATAAAAATAAATACGACTTTAAGCTTTAAACTTTAAACTTAAAAGGATCCAGCAAACTTTCACCAATTGCTAAGGCGATAATTTATGTCTTAACATTGAAATTCACTCATTCCAAAAGTAGCTAAAACTCAACCCATAGGTATCCTTTGTCATCATTATTATGACTCTATTTAAAATCTATTGTGCAAATGCGCTTAATAATTTAAATGAAAGCAAAAATTGCGTGTAGAAGGAGTTTTAGAACAAAACAATACGAAATACAAAATCCTTTTAAATAAAAGCCGCCAGCGAAAAGGCAAATCCATCTAAGGAAGTCTTAAATAGTGGTAGAAATTCTTTGCTTCAAGCCATTTCGTGTTTCATACACGCAATTTCACTTAACACAAAAGTTAAGGATTAAATAAATATTGGAACATTCGAAACATTGAGTAAAACATAAAAAGGACTAAAAAAAGGACAACTTCAAAAAAAATGTTACCAACTCTAAAATTAAAGTAGAGGTGAATACTTATGGCAAGTGTAAGAAATGTTGATGACAAAAAAGTTTTATTTTATACATTTGATTTAAGGGTTGTTATCCACGAATAAGTAACTTACTTCTAGCCCTAGAGAAAAACTTAGAGGGTAAGTTTATTTTAATTTCTAAAAGTATCCTGATATATTGGTTATATTTTATTGCCATTGAAATAAAGTTTCTATTTATGATGTGGGTGTTTTTAGGTTGAAATCTATACAATAAAAGAACATAAAATATGTTTAGGAAAATGATTTTACAAAAGGGGTGTCAAAGTTGCAAATGCTAAAGGAAAATAGACACGATTTTCAAATATTCATTGAAATAAACATTCACCTGAGGGCCATAAGGGTTAGGTTGGGCTAGAGATACATATAAATAAAGAGTTAAATAGGCAAATGTGAAGAGAAAGTGTAATATTTTTTGGAACTTCATTCAGTTTTTTAGACAAGGAGGTTCATTATAATGCTCATTTATATGAATAATGACATAACTTAAAATATGACACAATTGAACACAAGGCAGCGGTTCCGATTGTTCTTAACTTGGTAAGCCCAGACTTATTTTGGTTACTCTTCATTTCAACTGTGGACATCGACGACTTCGTGGTATCACCCGGGGAACTATGTTAACACCTATTAATTTTTATAGAAATCTTTTTGATAAAAATATTTTTCTTTGGAAAATTTTTCGATAAAAAATATTTTGTGACAAAAATATTTTTTTATGAAAATTTTCAAAGAACAAAAAATTACTAGGGAAAATTTTTTGATAAAAAGGTTTTTCTATAAAAAAAATTATCGATAAATTTTTGGTAAAAAAAAATTCTATAGAAAAATTTTTGATAAAAAAATTTTTAATAGAAAAATTTTTGATAAAAAAATTTTTAATAGAAAAATTTCTATAGAAAATTTCTGATAAAAAAATTTTGAATAGAAAAATTTTTTCAAAAAATAACAAAATTGTCGGGATGTAAATATTATTCAAAAAGAATGCTTATTCGCATTTGATCCCAAATCTGTTACATTTATTTATTAATGTAACAGGCCAATTTATTGATAAAAAGCCAAAAATTTTGTAGAAAAATTTTGCGCAAAAAATGTTTGATAAAAAATTTTCTATTGAAAAGTTTTTGATAAAAAAATGTATATTGAAAAGTTTTTGATAGTAAAAATTTTCTATAGAAAATTTTTTGATAAAAAATTTTCTATAAAAAAATCTTTGGTAAAAAATTTTCTATAGAAAAATTTTTGATAAAAAATTTTCTATAGAAAAATTTTTGATAAAAAATTTTCTATAGAAAAATTTTTGATAAAAAATTTTCTATAGAAAAATTTTTGATAAAAAATTTTCTATAGAAAAATTTTTGATAAAAAATTTTCTATAGAAAAGTTTTCTATAGCAAAATGTTTCATAAAAAATTTTCTATAGAAAATTTTTATAAAATTTTTTTTTAGAACAATTTTTGATAAAAAATTTTCTATGAAAAAATTTTAATAAAAAAATCTTCTATAAAAAATTTTTTGATAAAAGCACTTTCTGTAGAAAATGTCTGATACGAAAATTTTAATAAAAAAAATTTTCTATAGAAAAATTGTTGATAAAAAAATTTTCTATAGAAAAATTTTTGATAAAAAATTTTCTATAGAAAAATTTTTGATAAAAAATTTTCTACTGAAAAATTGTTGATAAAAAATTTTCTATAGAAAAATTGTTGATAAAAAAAATTTTCTACAGAAAAATTTTTGATAAAAAATTTTTTATAGAAAAATTTTTGATAAAAAAAAATTAAATAAAAAATTTCTATAAAAAAATTTTTGATAAAAAAATTTTCTATAGAAAAATTTTTGATAAAAAAATTTTCGATAGAAAAATATAGAAAAATTGTTGATAAAAAAAATTTTCTACAGAAAAGTTTTTGATAAAAAATTTTCTATAGAAAAATTTTTGATAGAAAAATTTGTGATAAAAAATTTTCCATAGAAAAATTTTTGATAAAAAAATTTCTATAGAAAAATTTTTGATAAAAAATTTTATAGAAAAATTTTTGATAAAAAATTTTCGATAGAAAAATTTTTGATAAAAAAATTTCTATAGAAAAATTATTGATAAAAAAAATTGTCTATAGAAAATTTTTTGAAAAAAAAATTTTAATAAAAATTTTCTATAGAAAAATTTTTGATAAAAAAATTTTCTATAGAAAAATTTTTGATAAAAAAATTTTCTATAGAAAAATTTTTGATAAAAAATTTTATACAAAAATTCTCTTTAAAAAAATTTTTGATAAAAACTTTTCTATAGAAAATTTTTTGATAAAAAATTTTCGATAGAAAAATTTTTGATAAAAAATTTTCTATAGAAAAATTTTTGATAAAAAATTTTCTATAGAAAAATTTTTGATAAAAAAATTTTCTTTAGAAAAATTTTTGATAAAAAATTTTCTATAGACAAATTTTTGAAAAAAATTTTCTATTGAAAAATTTTTGATAAAAAAATTTTCTATAGAAAAATTTTTGATAAAAAATTTTCTATAGAAAAATTGTTGAGAAAAAAAATTTTCTACAGAAAAATTTTTGATAAAAAATTTTATAGAAAAATTTTTAATAAAAAATTTTCTATAGAAAAATTTTTGACAAAAGATTTTCTATAGAAAAATTTTTGATAAAAGATTTTATAAAAAAATTTTTGATAAAAAATTTTCTATAGAAAAATTTTTGATAAAAAATTTTCTATAGACAAATTTTTGATAAAAAATTTTTCTATAGAAAAATTTTTGCTAAAAACTTTCTGTAGAAAATTTTTTATAAAAAATTTTTCTATAGAAAAATTTTTGGCAATAAAAATTTTTAAAAACAATTTTCTATAGAAAAATTTGTGATTACAAAATGTTCTATTAAAAAATTTTCTATGAAAAGATTTTCTATAAAAAATTTTAGCTTAAAAAAATTTCTATAGAAAAATTAAAAAAAGTATATAGAAAAATTTTTGATAAAAATATTGAAAAAAAATGGAGTACAAGTTTTTCTTTTTAAAACAACAGAACTACACTTTTCAATGTGTAATAATACCTATTTTAGTAAAAAGTATAAAAAACGGCAATTCCGTCGACATTTTCTGTTCTCTTTGTGCCGAACTCTCCTAACGATATTCTTAGAAGATTGAGCGATGTTTGCTGATGCCGACAGCGACTGTCTGTCAGTTGTCGGCACGATAGGGCCTGAACGAAAAAAACTTGGTCACTCAAATTCGTTTAAAATATTCTTCATTTTTTGGTATTGAAATTTGGCGAAATCGGTTTACATTTGACCATAGCTCCCGTGTAACCTTGACTGCAGCCTAGGCTAATTGGAATTTTTTCAATAAATGACAAATTATAAAATGTATGATGATAAAATTTTGTATAGAGAACTTTTTTATAAGTTTATCAAAATAGCTTACGGAAACAGCCTAAAATTCGACCAAAAATATACTTAAATGCCAATAAATGATAGGTAATAATTGCTATGACCATACAGTTTAGCACAAAGAAGTTTTATGTCTGTGACAGTCAGTGTGCAAAATTTTATTACAAGCGGCCATCATTTGACCCTAGCTCCCATATAAAAACTTACGGAAACACAAAAAATACCAAAAACATAGGGGGTCAAATGAAAGCGCAATAGCGCCTTAATGAAAAGAGCTAGAGGGATAAAATTTTATAAAAGTATTTTCGATATCTTGAAAAATTTGTGTATTGAAAATGGGCGAAAACGGTTCATATTTAATAAGATTACCCATATGAGCCCGGGAATCATATTAATGCTAAAAAATTGAATCCAATTGTAAAAGCTATGACGACTTAATTTAGAAGAGAGAAGTTTTATGCAACTATTGTTCAGTATATCAATTTTTATGGGAATCGGTCCACATTTGACTATAGCTTTGATATAAAAACCACTCCCTGAAACCACTAATAGATAATCGTCTTCATTAGTTGTTTTCGAATTAGTGTAAAAGCGGCTTACTCGCATTTTTATGGGATTTTTTAAAACGACCACATGGCAAATTAATGTATGGCAGTGCAACATCTTTATATTATAAAGTCTTTGTATTTATTTATAAGTCTCTAGAAAATATGTATGTGTATAAAGGCAAAATTTAACACATTATGTCTTTATGTATTAAAAATGGGGTAGAGTATCATAAAGTCGAGCTTAAGCGATTAAATATTTTTTTACTTGTTATAGAAAATATATGGATTAAAATCCATCCATATCAATCCGTTTTAGTTCTATTATATAAATATTTATTTCTATTTCTACTAAATTATGTTTAAATATTGCGTTAAAACCCTTTAGGCAACTCATCATGGCAAACATTTACCATTCAAGCATTCAAAATCAAATCGATCAAAAAACGTTTTTTCTTTATAAATTATTTACATTAATTTTATTACATTCCATTTTAAACGTCTGTCCTACCGTCCGTCCGACGGTCTTTCATTCGTGCTGCCAGTCCATCCATCTAACATAACCATCCATCCATCCATCCATCCATTCGCTCGCTATTTGTCTCATTCCACTAACTTTAACTTTAATTTGTCACTTGTTTGGCCCCTTAGGGATTTTATAGTTATAAAATATTTAGTTTGAAAATTATCTTATCATAATTTTGATGGATTCATAAAAAATACAAAAAAAAAATAAATAACCGAAACTTGCATTAAAGGCGCTCTTGTCTTTATTTTTGGGGTTATCAGACATTGTCATCAAAAGGTTTTGCCCAAAACGATATTATTATTACTTTTACTATTAGAATATTTAAGGTGGTCGTCGTCGGTCGTTAGTTTTTCTTGGATGTTTGTCTGTCTGTCCCTCTGTCTATCTGTTTCATTGGTTGGCTGGACGGTTAGAAGAATAGATGGATCATTGGTTTAGGTTGTTTGTTAATCTAAGTTTAGCATGAGTGAAAGATTATATAAAGTTTGGGGTTTACTTTTGCTGTGACATCGGAATTGATTAATTATATCCACAGTTTTTTTTATTTATACTCGAAATTTATGAATAAATAAAATTTTTAATGCCATCAATGAAATATTTCGTTTCATTAGTTTAACTTTTTTTAGAAGAGAACAGAAGTTTGTTACATTAATATTTTTCTAACTTATAAAAAATATTTCCCCCTTCTACCTTTTGCCTGCTTAAGGGTTAAAAATAAAATTCCCAAATGTTTTAAACAAATTTGCTTTGGTTAAAGTTGATAAATCTATATTTTAACCGAAAACTGTTAAAAAATAATTGATTAATTTTAGAAAATAAACTTTTAAAGACTTGCCACATTTCATAGTTGTCAAGCAAATAAGGGTTCAGAGTTTGTGGGTTTTATGTTCGAAGTCGTATCTACTTTAAGTTGGAAACTATTTTTCACCTGCCTCTTTGGCAGCTGTCAATAGTTGACTTTTTTCAAATAAGTACTTTTCTAATACTAAGGTAGTACTCGAGTACTATTATTTTATAATCAAAATCAGGGGTTAGTTGATTGCAAAATTGATTGAATATAAAAGCCACTGACTTGATACATTAAATTTCAAATTTAAGGGGATGAAAATACATATCTCATAAATTTACTAAAAATATCAAAAATTTTTCTATAGAACAATTTTCGATAAAAATATTTCTATTTCTAATATTAATATTTCTATAGCAAATTTTCCATAGAAATATTTTTCTATAGAAAAAATTTCGATAGAAATATTTTTCTATAGAAAAAATTGCAATAGAAATATTTTTCTTTAGATAAAATTTCGATAGAAATATTTTTCTATAGAAAAAATTTCGATAGAAATATTTTTCTATAGAAAAAATTTCGATAGAAATATTTTTCTATAGAAAAAATTTCGATAGAAATATTTTTCTATAGAAAAAATTTCGATAGAAATATTTTTCTATAGAAAACATTTCGATAGAAATATTTTTCTATAGAAAAAATTTCGATAGAAATATTTTTCTATAGAAAAAATTTAGATAGAAATATTTTTCTATAGAAAAAATTTCGATAGAAATATTTTTCTATACAAAAAATTTCGATAGAAATATTTTTCTATAGAAAAAATTTCGATAGAAATATTTTTCTATAGAAAAAATTTCGATAGAAATATTTTTCTATAGAAAAAATTTCGACAGAAATATTTTTCTATAGAAAAAATTTCGATAGAAATATTTTTCTATAGAAAAAATTTGGATAGAAATATTTTTCTGTAGAAAAAATTTCGATAGAAATATTTTTCTGTAGAAAAAATTTCGATAGAAATATTTTTCTATAGAAAAAATTTCGATAGAAATATTTTTCTATAGAAAAAATTTCGATAGAAATATTTTTCTATAGAAAAAATTTCGATAGAAATATTTTTCTATAGAAAAATTTTCGTTAGAAATATTTTTCTATAGAAAAAATTTCGATAGAAATATTTTTCTATAGAAAAAATTTCGATAGAAATATTTTTCTATAGAAAAAATTTCGATAGAAATATTTTTCTATAGAAAAAATTTCGATAGAAATATTTTTCTATAGAAAAAATTTCGATAGAAATATTTTTCTATAGAAAAAATTTCGATAGAAATATTTTTCTATAGAAAAAATTTCGATAGAAATATTTTCCTATAGAAAAAATTTCGATAGAAATATTTTTCTATAGAAAAATTTTCGTTAGAAATATTTTTCTATAGAAAAAATTTCGATAGAAATATTTTTCTATAGAAAAAATTTCGATAGAAATATTTTTCTATAGAAAAAATTTCGATAGAAATATTTTTCTATAAAAAAAAATTTCGATAGAAATATTTTTCTATAGAAAAAATTTCGATAGAAATATTTTTCTATAGAAAAAATTTCGATAGAAATATTTTTCTATAGAAAAAATTTCGATAGAAATATTTTTCTATAGAAAAAATTTCGATAGAAATATTTTTCTATAGAAAAAATTTCGATAGAAATATTTTTCTATAGAAAAAATTTCGATAGAAATATTTTTCTATAGAAAAAATTTCGATAGAAATATTTTTCTATAGAAAAAATTTCGATAGAAATATTTTTCTATAGAAAAAATTTCGATAGAAATATTTTTCTATAGAAAAAATTTCGATAGAAATATTTTTCTATAGAAAAAATTTCGATAGAAATATTTTTCTATAGAAAAAATTTCGATAGAAATATTTTTCTATAGAAAAAATTTCGATAGAAATATTTTTCTATAGAAAAAATTTCGATAGAAATATTTTTCTATAGAAAAAATTTCGATAGAAATATTTTTCTATAGAAAAAATTTCGATAGAAATATTTTTCTATAGAAAAAATTTCGATAGAAATATTTTTCTATAGAAAAAATTTCGATAGAAATATTTTTCTATAGAAAAAATTTCGATAGAAATATTTTTCTATAGAAAAAATTTCGATAGAAATATTTTTCTATAGAAAAAATTTCGATAGAAATATTTTTCTATAGAAAAAATTTCGATAGAAATATTTTTCTATAGAAAAAATTTCGATAGAAATATTTTTCTATAGAAAAAATTTCGATAGAAATATTTTTCTATAGAAAAAATTTCGATAGAAATATTTTTCTATAGAAAAAATTTCGATAGAAATATTTTTCTATAGAAAAAATTTCGATAGAAATATTTTTCTATAGAAAAAATTTCGATAGAAATATTTTTCTATAGAAAAAATTTCGATAGAAATATTTTTCTATAGAAAAAATTTCGATAGAAATATTTTTCTATAGAAAAAATTTCGATAGAAATATTTTTCTATAGAAAAAATTTCGATAGAAATATTTTTCTATAGAAAAAATTTCGATAGAAATATTTTTCTATAGAAAAAATTTCGACAGAAATATTTTTCTATAGAAAAAATTTTCGTTAGAAATATTTTTCTATAGAAAAAATTTTCGTTAGAAATATTTTTCTATAGAAAAATTTTCGTTAGAAATATTTTTCTATAGAAAAATTTTCGTTAGAAATATTTTTCTATAGAAATATTTTCGTTAGAAATATTTTTCTATAGAAAAATTTTTCTATATAAAATTTTTCTTTATATACAGATAATTTTGAATAAACATTTATTAAATTTAAATTTTGTCAAGAAAATGTTATTTTCAAAATTACAATACTTTTTTGTTCTATTTTTAATTTCCTTTCATGTTTTAGTTTGTTTTGCCGTTGGCATAGAGACAAAATATGAAGAAAATTTAATTTTCTATTTGAAAATTTTTCCTTTCTATGTTTTGTTTAAGGCCAGCCATAGTTGCGTGATTTTAAGCAGAAACATTGCTCCTGTTGATCCTGTGGTTACTTACTCATGGCTGTTTGTTGTTAATTTTGTTGCAGTTTGTTTGTTTGCTTGTTTGTTGTGTGGGCTGCTATAGTTTGCTGTTGCTTCTCTATAGACTATAGACTCGTGTATAGAGCCATTGTTGGTCTGATTGTTTGTTATAAGGTTGTTTATACATTAGGGTATACCGGGACTCTATACTCTGGCCAGAGCTTTCAAAATGGAAAGTTTTTTTTTTGCAGCAAATAAGAAATTGATGATGGTCAGGAACGACCATAAGATACCTTATATTATTAAGTGGAAAGGGAAGTTATGTATATGTGGTCTGATTGTCGTAAAACTTTGTATATTGTTTTATAGTTATATAAGACTTTTTTGATCCGATTTTGAGTGCTATATCTTTGATAACTCGAGACTAATTAGCACTTAAGTGATTTCCGGAGGAGGGGTTTATATGACAGCTTTGGTCAAATGCGATTATCGTAGTATTTGGTGAAGTGGTTGAATTTTATATAAAACTTATTTATACTGAATTTTATAGTTGTAAGTACTTTAACCTGAAGTTTATTAACATTTAAGTGCTTTGCTTAAGTTGGGGTTATATGACAGCTATTGTCAAATGTGGACCTATTTGTATATTATTTGGTGTAATGGTTGATTTTTTTATAAAACTTCTTTATACTGAATTTGATAGCTGTAACTTCTTTAATCTGAAATTTATTTACATTTAAGTGTTTTGGTGGTGCAGGGCTTATGTGCTATGGTCAAATGTGAACTGAATATCACCAAATTTGATATTTTGGTTAAAGTTTGTATAAAGATTATGTGTATTAAATTTTGTTGTTATAACTCAATTAACTTCAAAGTTATTAACACTTTAGTCTACCAACTCAAAGTTAAAAGTGGGCCAATTTGTATGTTATTTGGTGTAATGGTTGATTTTTATATTAAACTTCTTTATACTGAATTTAATAGTTGTATCTACTTTAATCTGAGATTTATTAACATTTAAGTGTTTTGCTGGGGTAGGGCTTATATGACAGCTATGGTCAATTGTGGACCAATTTGTTTGCTATTTGGTGTAATGGCTGATTTTTATATAAAACTTGTTTATACTGAATTTTATAGTAGTAACTACTTTATTCTGAAATTTATTTACATTAAAGT
The DNA here is from genome assembly GCA_933228675.1 of Stomorhina lunata. Lineage (NCBI taxonomy): Eukaryota > Metazoa > Arthropoda > Insecta > Diptera > Rhiniidae > Stomorhina > Stomorhina lunata. Next base: position 119,585,009 of record OW121742.1, on the reverse strand, counting down.
GTATTGCTGGGATAGGGCTTATATGACAGCTATGGTCAAATGTGGACCAATTTGCATGTTATTTGGTGTAGTGGTTGCTTTTTATATAAAATTTCTTTATACTGAGTTTGATAGTTTTATCTACTTTTTTATGAAATTTATTAACATTTAAGTGTTTTGCTGGGATAGGGCTTATATGACAGCTATGGTCAAATATAGACCGAATATCACCAAATTTGGTATTTTGGTTGACGTTTATATGGAACTTCTCTGTATAAAATTTTGTTATTGTATCTCTTTTAACTTCAAAGTTATTAGCACTTTAGTCTACCAACTCAAAGTTAAACGTGGACCAATTTGTATGCTATTTGGTGTAATGGTTGATTTTCATATAAAATTACTTTATACTGAATTGTATTGTATTGTTGTATCTACTTTAACCTGAAATTTATTAAAATTTAAGTATTTTGCTGGGGTAGGACTTATATGACAGCTATGGTCAAATGTGGACCAATTTGTTTTTTATTAGGTGTAATGGTTGATTTTTATTTAAAACTACTTTATACTGAATTTGATGGTTGTATCTACTTTAATCTGAAATTTATTAACATTTAAGTGTTTTGCTGGGATAGGGCTTATATGACAGCTATGGTCAAATGTGGACCAATTTGTATATTATTTAGTGTAAGGGTTGTTTTTTGTAAAAAACTTCTTTATACTAAATTTGATAGTTGTACGTACTTTAACCTGAAATTTATTAACATTTATGTGTTTTGCTGGGGTAGGGCTTATATGGCAGCTATGGTCAAATGTAGACCGATTATCACCAAATTTGGTATTTTGGTTGATGTTTGTATAGAACTCCTCCGTAATGAATTTTGTTGTTATATCTCTATTAACTTCGGAGTTATAAGCATTTTAGTCTACCACTTAAAATTTGTTGTTTTATTATTGCACTCATTTCTTGTTGGTGTAGGGCATCAAAATGTTTCTTAATTATTTGATTGTTGCATATTGTCGGTTGGCTGGTTGCTTGCTTGCAGCATTAGGCAAAATAGTTTACTTTAATATTTTTAGTTTTGAAATTTTTTTAATTTTAAATCACATTTTGTTAAGATTCCTTGGGATGCCGTTGTTTCTGTACTGTGACCTGCTCATAAAGCATGTACAAACTTTTGAACACTCTAGGCATTTGTTATTTTTAGAGCAGGCAAATCTTTTGTATATAGTTTTTGGAGCCGACTCAGGCGTCATCAACAATGTAAAATTTAATTTTAATTTTCAATCTTTTATTTTTAAGTACAAATTTACTCGAATATTTGAGGCCAGGTATTTCTTTACTTTTATACTTGTTTTTCTTGATATGGAAAATTCCAAAATGTGGTCTTTTGTCAGAGAATCTATTGCAGATTTTATTGGATTTTTTATGTAAGGGCTCCAATATACACTTAAAATAATTTATAAGACAGTTTTTAGGTAAATAGTTTTGTATTGAAAGTTGCCTTTGCATTTACAGAAGTATCGTAAACATTACAAAAGTTTAGTAAATATTAAGAAAGTTTCGTAAATTTAACAAAAATTTCGTGACTGTTAAAAGAATTTCGTAAGTATAAAGAAAATTTCGTCAGTACTACGTCAATTTCGTCAAATATTACGTAAGCTTAGTAAATATTAAGAAAATTTTTTTAATATTACGAAACGTTTGATGATACAATTATGAAAATTTTGATAATACAATTACGATACTTTCGTAAATATTACGAAACTTTCATAAATATTACGAAAGTTTTATAAATATTACAAATTTTAGTAAATATTAAAAAATATTAGTAAATATTAAGAAAGTTTCGTAAATATTAAGAAAATTTCGTAAATATAACAAAAATTTCGTATATATTAAACAAAATTTGTTAGTATAAAGAAAATTTCGTAGAAGGCATTTTAAGGTTAAAATTTTGTATTAAAAATTGTCTTTACATTTACAAAAAATTTCGTAAATATAACAAAAATTTTGTAAATATTAAAAAATTTTCGTTAGTAACTATAAAGAAAATTTCGTAAATATTACGAAAGCTTAGTAAATGTTAAGAAAATTTAGTTAATAGCTGAAAACGTTCGATAATACAATTACGAAAATTTTGATAATTCAATTACGAAACTTTCATAAATACTACGAAAGTTTCATATATATTACAAATTTTAGTAAATATTAAAAATTTTTGTAAATATTAAGAAATATTAGTGAATATTAAGAAAGTTTCGTAAATATTACAAAAATTTCGTATATATTAAACAAAACTTGTAAGTATAAAGAAAATTCCGTAAGAGGCATTTTAAGGTGAATAATTTCGTATTGAAAATTTTCTTTACATTTACAAAAGTTTCGTAAATATAACAAAAATTTTGTAAACATTAAACAAATTTCGTTAGTAACTATAAAGAAAATTTCTTAAGTATTACAAAAGTTTAGTAAATATTAAGAAAATTTAGTAAATAGCTCAAAAAGTTCGATAATACAATTACGAAACTTTTGATAATTCAATTACGAAACTTTCATAAATATTACAAAAGTTTCATATATTTTACAAATATTAAGAAAGTTTCGTAAATATAACAAAAATTTCGTATATATTAAACAAAATTCGTAAGTATAATGAAAATTTCGTAAAAGACATTTTATGGTAAATAATTTCGTATTAAAAATTTTCTTTATATTTACAAAAAATTTCGGAAATATTAAAAAAATTTCGTTAGTAACTATAAAGAAAATTTCGTAAATATTACGAAAGCTTAGTAAATATTTACTAAAAATTTAGTAAATAGCTGAAAACGTTCGATAATACAATTACGAAACTTTCGCTATTACAAAACTTTCGATAATACAATTACGAAACTTTTGATAATACAATTACGAGACTTTCGTAAATATTGCAAAACTTTCGTAAATATTACGAAACTTTCATAAATATTACGAAAGTTTCATATACATTACAAATTTTAGTAAATATTAAGATATGTTAGTAAATACTAAGAAAGTTTCGTACAAAAATTTCGTAAATATAAAACAAAATTCGAGAAAATTTCGTAAATATAAAGAAAGTTTAGTAAATATTACAAAAAGTTCGATAATACAATTATGAATCTTTCTAAAATACAGTTACCAAACTTTCGTAAATATTAAGAAAGTTTCGTACACATGACAAATTTTAGTAAATATCTAGAAATATTTTTTTTTTAATTTAGCTTATTTTTATTTCAGTTAAGAATTTTTTTCTGTGTATAAGTTTCTCTATATTTTATTGTCCTGGTTTGTATGTGGACATGTTTTTTTTTTGATTTACAACACAATTTCCTTTAGGTCAATAGGACTAAATAGGAAAAAAAGCATAAAAATACGAATTGTTGATCTTAGCAATTATTTATCGTTTAAACTAGATCATGTCAAATATACAATAGAGATTTCATTTGTTGTATGGGACCAACATTTTTATGGCCTTGTTTATGAAGCAGGTTCACACACATGGGCAAGCTCAAAGAATTTGGGTTTATTGAAAAAAGGAGACACAAAGAGGAGAGAATCTGGACAGTGGGATTAAAAAAATAAATTTATCGAAAAATTTTCAACAGAAGAAATTTTTTAAAAAAATTTCAATTTAAGAAATTTATAAAATAAATAATTTTTCTTTTTTTTTTTAGCAAATTTGTCCATAAATTTTTCAATAGAAAAATATATTCAAAATTGTTTCTATCTTTTGATTTGTAATAGGGGTCATGCTCAAATCAAAGACTCTATAATATAAAGACGTTGGTCGTTTTGAAAAGTCCCATAAAAAGGAAGAGTATACTTATTTTACTCTAATTCAAAAACAACTAATGGAAACGATTATCCAATGAGAGGAAGCTAAGGCACATACACGTGCTCATGAAATGCCTGTTTGTGTGTGCGAAATTTATTCATAATATTCTCTATATAAAATTAGTTTTAAAATTTTTTCCATCTAAAAAATTTATACTAAATTCTTTAGTCTTTTATACTAACCCCAAATTTCTTAATTTCCTTTTATCCTCCCTCAAATATTCCATTAGCCTTAACCCTATCTTCCCCAGAAATCCTCAATGTGGTCTCACTTTATTCCGGTTTCTCAACCACTGTTTTTTCGTTTACTTACAAAATCAATCCTTTAACAGGAGTAAAAAAAGGATGCAAAAAATTGCTCGAACAAAAAAAGACAAAAAAAAAAAAGAAACCAACTATAAAGGAGCTTTTTTAAAAGGGTCATAGAACACACTTTAGAATACATAGACCTGCTCTTCTCGGTCTTTATTTTAAATGCTATGACCGCAGTCATTTTTATTCAGAAAAGCTAGAGATAAAAATCTAACTCAAACTACTTTGAGAGCAGCAACAGTAAAAATCTTGGCCCACAAATTCAAGAATGAAGCCTTAGAAAAAAGGAGGTGAAGGGTTAAAGTTACAAAAGCAAAAGCTAAGGAAGACTTTACCTATACCAGCTAAAATGAGCTGAGAAGTTTAGAAGACAAACTATAGCTACTCGTAAAGTTTAACTATTGTTACTTGTATAGTTTAACTATAGTTTAACTACTGTTACCTAAACAACACTAGGCTACAAGAAAACTAAATTAAGGAAACTCATGGATTATTTAGTTGAAGTCCTTGTTACACAAAATACTTAAAATTTCTCGAGCACTTCCTTTGGTAAACTTTTTTAATGGCAAATGTCGTAAACATTATTTTTCTTTAAATTTTGAATCTAGTTAAAGATGATTTTGTGACCATTGAAAGAATCTTAAAAGCTTAAATTATTTATTAAAGGAACAGGTCTTACCATTCCAAAGAGATACCATTTGTGAAAATCGCATCTGAAATTAATGTTTTATGATCATTTCAGTGAAGTGTTATAAGAATACAAACCAGATATCATGTATTCAGAAAAATGTAAATAACTTATTAACTCCTTATTATTCTGTTATCCGATAAGATTTCGTAGAAAGCTTATTTAACAGAAAAATTTCTAAAAGTTTAAAAAATTGCGTTTATTTGCGTCTTACGAAATTAAAAAGGTTAAAAAATGAAAATTTGTAAAATTAAGTTTATTTTCTTCAATTTTTGTACTTTAATGGTACTAAGTCATATATTAATAGAACAGGTCTTACCTCTCCAAAAAGATAAAATTTTTGAGAATTGCATCTGAAATGGCCTGAAATTAATGTTTTATGATCATTTTAGTAAAACGTAATTTTTTCAGTATAATTTTTATAAGAATTTGCATGAAATTTAAAAATCATGTATTCAGAAAAATGTATATAACTTAATAACTCCTTATCATTCTGTTATTATATAAGATTTATTGAAAATCCAATATAACAAGGAATTTTTTAAAATTTATACAAATTGCTTTTTTTTGCGCCTTACGAAACTAGAAGGGGCCAAAAATGACAATATGTTCAAATAATATTTAATTATTTAAAAGTTAGTAAAACAGTTATTTCTGGACCGAACATTCAATTTTTAATGAATATTTTATATCACAGGGATAAATCTAGCCTCTCTTAAAAAGAGGAACTGGTAACAGTCGGCTCTAAAACTACCGTTTTACGAGTATAAAGCGAAAAATTAAGTATTTGAAAACCAAAAACTAAATATTCACAAAAAGTTGTATAACTCCGTGAATCTTTTTCGTTCTTTTACGCCATAAAAATAAAAAGAAAGCCAATATAATATACAATTTTAGAAAAGTTATATAAATTGCATTTTGTTGCGCCTCACGAAATTTGAAGGGGAAAAATATGACATTTTGTTAAAATAAGCCTATTTTCGGTAAGTATCTCAAAAGATAGTAAAACGGTTATTCTTAGAACGATTTTTGAATTAGAAAGATCCTATAGCAGAGGCACAAGTTTCGCCTCATTCTAAAAGCAGAACTTGTAACAATCGGCGCTAAAATTACCGTTTTTCGACCATAATAGTTAAAAGTTATGAACTCACTTTTACAATTTTTTACAAGAATTATTTGAAAAAAAATTAATATGCATTCACAAAAATTAGTATAACTCTGTAATTCTTTATTATTCTTTTACACAGTAAAATCTAATAGAAAGCCAATTTAACACAAAATTTTAGAAAAGTTATACCAATTGCTTTTTATTGCGCCTCATGAAATTAGAAGGGGCTAAAAATTACAATTTGTTAAAATAAGCCTCTTTATTTTCATTATCTTAAAGGCTAGTAAAACGTTAATTTATGGACCGATCTTTGAACTTTTAATGAATACCCTATATCAGAAAAACAAGTCTGCCCTTTCTCATAAAGTAGAACTTGCAACAATCGGCTCTAAAATTACCTTTTAACGACCATTATAGTAAAAAGTGACGAACTTAGATTTAAATATATAAAAACCCCAAAATATGCAATCATAAAAATTGGTATAACTCCGTAGTTCTTTATCATTCCTTTACGTGATCAATTTAAGTAGAAAGCCAATTTAATACAAAATTTTATAAAGGTTATATCAAGTGCGTTTTGTTGCGCCTCATAAAATTAGAAGGGGCTAAAATAACAATTTGTCAAAAAAACCTATTTACTTTAATTTTCTCAAAACATAGTAAAACGGTTATTTCTAGACCGATTTTTGAGTTTTTTAAAGATAATCCTTAATCGAAGGTCTTACGTTTTCTTTGAGGTAAAACTTATGACAATCGGTACTGAAATGATTGTTTTACGATCGTTTAAGTTCAAAACGACGAGCTCAGTGCCACAAATTTTTAAATAAATTTATATGAAAATTAAGTATTCACAAAAATTAGTATAACTCCCTAATTCTTTATTGAACTTTTACGTAATAAGATTTTGTCGGAAGCCAATTTAACACACAAATTTATTAAGGTTATAAAAATTGCCTCTTATTGCGCCTCACGAAACTAAAAAGGGCAAAATATGACAATTAGTTAAACTCTCACTTTTTCCTTAATCTTCATAAAAGGAATTAAAATGGTTATTTCTGAACCGATCTTAAATTTTTTTAATAAATATCTAAATCAGGGAAATAGGTCTTACCACTATTAAAAAGAAAAACTTGTGACAATCGGTCTTAAAATAACCATTTTACGACCATTATAAACCCAAGTGACGAGTTTAGTTCAACAAATTTTTTTACGATTTTATATGAAAATCAAGAAATTTGTATTCACAAAAACTAGTATAACTCCGTAATTCCTTATTGTTCTTTAATATAGTAAAATTTAATGGAAAATCAATTTAGCACCAGATATTACTAAGGTCATATAAATTGCCCACTAATGCGCCTCAAGAAATTGGACGGGGCAAAACACCAAAATTTTTTAAATAAGATATTTTTCTTTAACTTGCAATAAAGACTATGAGCCTTTAATGGTTATTTCTGTACAGATTTTTAAATTGTAGTGAATACCTTATATCAGAGTTACAAATCTTATCTCTCTAATAAGATTATACTTACGAAATTTGTTCTTGAAACGAATGCACGAGCTCAGTTTAATTTTTTTTTTTTTTTTTTAAGAATTTATATGAAAATAAATTAAAATGCACTTGCAAAAATGTATATAACTCATTAGTCCTTTGTTGTCCTGGTTCACGATAAAACTTGTTAGAAAGCCAAATTAACAAAGAATATGATTAAGGTTATTTAAATTGCGTTCAATTGCGCTGCGCGAAATTAAAAATGGCAAAATATGTAAAATTTTAAAATGTTATTTCCCTTAATTAGATTAAAAAAGATGTGAAACGATTACTAATGAACCGAGGTTTAAACTTTTAAAATGCCCTTAACCCCTAAAAGGCTTTTAAAGAAGTATATGGTTAAGACTATAATCTTCGGACCCCAAGTAATCTCACAAAAGAGATACCAGCAAAATTTGCCTTTGCCTTTTGTATGACAGTGTAAAGGATATGTCTGTGTAAGTTTCTCGCATGCTAGTCTAAATATGTTTCAGTGTGTATGAGTTACTCTGCAGGTTAATCTAAATATGTATTAGTTTTAGTTTTTTTTCACAAATTTCTGCTCTAGTTTATCTCAAAACATCAATACACTTTGGTATCTCCTCTACAATTTTCTGCATTTTCCTATATTTTTTTAGCAAAAACCAAAAAAATCCTAACAAAAGAATCCTTTATCAAACCACAAGACCATTTTTCCTCATTACTTACTTTTCCTTAGCAGCTACAGGACCAGTATCCCAGTCTTTGTTCTATATATCCTCAGTTTCAGATTTTTTTTGGTGTTTTTTCACTTTTTACTTGTTGTAGTTGTTGTTGCTGCTGCTGCCACCTCGGCTTATTTTCTCGGACTTGAGTTTTTTCTCTATAGATTTGTATGCCTGGCCCAATAAATATTTACAATTTAACATTCTTGATAAGCAAATTAGAAAATTTACAAGTTTTGTAAAACATAGACTTAATATTGGACTAGGTTCACTTTGGGTAAAGGCAAACAAAAATGAAGAAAGAAGACAAGAGGGATGTAAGACAGTGGAAACTATTAGGAGGGATAAATTTTCGTTTTAATTTCTACCTATAGCACAATTTTGATAAAATTTAGGAACTGATAACTAAAATTTCATTGTAAAAGTCAGTTAAGACTTTCGTTAAAATCATATACTATTGTCAATATCTCTGAAACTATCACACCGATTTCGATAATTTCAGCACAGAAAATTAGGGCAAAAAAAAATTGAAAAGTTTGAAAAAAATTGATCAGAGTGAAATTTTTCTATAGAAAAATCGATCATAGTAAAATTTTTCTTTAGAAAATTGATCATAGAGAAATTTTTCTATAACAAAATTGATCATATTAAAATCTTCTATAGGAAAATTGATCATAGTGAAATTTTTTTTATAGAAAAATTGATCATAGTGAAATTTTTCTATAGAACAATTGATCATAGTGAAATTTTTCTATAGAAAAATTTATAATAGTGAAATTTTTCTATAGAAAACTTGATCATAGTGAAATTTTTCTATAGAAAAATTGATCATAGTGAAATTTTTCTATAGAAAAATTGATCATAGTGAAATTTTTCTATAGAAAAATTGATCATAGTAAAATTTTTCTATAGGAAAATTGATCATAGTGAAATTTTTCTATAAAAAATTGATCATAGTGAAATTTTTCTATAGAAAAATTTATAATAGTGAAATTTTTCTATAGAAAACTTGATCATAGTGAAATTTTTCTATAGAAAAATTGATCATACTGAAATTTTTCTATAGAAAAATTGATCATAGTGAAATTTTTCTATAGAAAAATTGATCATAGTAAAATTTTTCTATAGGAAAATTGATCATAGTGAAATTTTTCTATAAAAAATTGATCATAGTGAAATTTTTCTATGGAAAAATTGATCATAGTGAAATTTTTCTATAGAAAAATTGATCATAGTAAAATTTTTCTATAGGAAAATTGATCATAGTGAAATTTTTCTATAGAAAAATTGATCATAGTGAAATTTTTCTATGGAAAAATTGATCATAGTGAAATTTTTCTATAGAAAAATTGATCATAGTGAAATTTTTCTATAGGAAAATTAATCAGAGTTAAATTTTTCTACACAAAAAATCATCATAAAAAATTTTTCTATAGAAAATTTCATCATAATTAAATTTTTTTTATAGAAAATTTCATCAGAATGAAATCTTTCTATAGAAAATTTCATCATAATGAAATTTTTTTATAGAAAATTTCATCAGAATGAAATTTTTCTATAGAAAATTTCATCATAATGAAATTTTTTTATAGAAAATTTCATCATAAAGAAATTTTTTTATAGAAAATTTCATCATAATGAAATTTTTCTATAGAAAATTTCATCATAATGAAATTTTTCTATAGAAAATTTCATCATTATGAAATTTTTCTATAGAAAATTTCATCATAATGAAATTTTTTCTATAGAAAATTTCATCATAATGAAATTTTTCTATAGAAAATTTCATCATAATAAAATTCTTCTAAAGAAAATTTTATCATAACGAAATTCTTTTATAGAAAATTTCATCATAATGAAATTATTCTGTTGGAAATTTCATAATAATGAAATTTTTTTACAGAGAATTTCATCATAATGATTTTTTTCTATCAATATAGACTTTCTGTTTATCCAGATTCTATTGCCTATAACTGTGAAATGACTAAACCGATTTCAATGATGTTTTCTGCAAACACAATCTAATTATGGTGTAGGTTTGAACACTAAACTTATTCTGTAAACCAAAAAACACCATTTTTCAACTGTCGGCATAGGTCGGCACATATTGCCTATATCTCTGAAACTAGCATACCGATTTTACTGATATATTCTGAAAAGTAAAGCTAAGGAAAATTTTCTGTATTTTCTGTAGATTATTTAGTATCAGGAGCAAAAAGGAAACAATAGAACATAGTTTCTTCAGTCAAGATTTTTGAAATACTGGGATTCATTGTCCAAATCTCACAAACTATAAAACCAACTAACTGAAATTACATTTCAGGAAAAACCTCTAGCAATCTTTTTAGATCAAATGCTGTAGGAACTTATATTCTAGTCATTAGATACCACAACTGACACTAGCTTTAAAGGTTTCATGCTATGTTAATAGCTCAAAGACTGAGAGTATAAAATTTTCATGTATCATATGTATATATATTGTCACTTTTTGTAGCTTTTACTGTTCGTATCTATTTACTATGCTCAAGTTGTTGTCAAAATTTGTTATGCCTTTAAAAAGAATTGATGTTTTAAGAATTTGTCAGGTCATGATATACAAGGTGGTATTTTACTTTTAAAGCACCCTACACGAATTTACTGGACATAACAAGTTCTTTCAAACTCTTATTAAAATAAATATAAAACAAACATTTTTTGGTCATATCTAGTCAAAATTAAAGAGCGATTTCTTAATCGTTTATATTTAAATGTATATAAAAAACTTGATTAATCTAAACTTTAAGATAGATATCGGATCCAAAGTGGTTTCAAGTGTTTCGTGGTAACTCCGATATATTCGAAACATATTTATTAATGTCAATATATTTTGTCCAAAATTAGACACATTAACAGCTACAAGTCTCCTCTGTAATGACTTTTTATAGTCACCTTAGCCTCATATAATTGTCATTAATTTATCATGTTCTACTTTTGGTCATTTTAATTTAAGACAACGAATTCTTAAACCGAATACAAATATTGCCTTTTTAAGCCCATACCCTCTCAATATTTAAGAAAGATTTTCTTTAATAGGAAAATTTATAAGGATTTTCTCTTGTCCATCATTAAAAATGTATGAGTATTTATTTTTCGAATTCAGAAGACATAACCCAGCAAACACTTTGACTAGACTATGACTAGACTATGACTAGACTATGACTAGACTATGACTAGACTATGACTAGACTATGACTAGACTATGACTAGACTATGACTAGACTATGACTAGACTATGACTAGACTATGACTAGACTATGACTAGACTATGACTAGACTATGACTAGACTATGACTAGACTATGACTAGACTATGACTAGACTATGACTAGACTATGACTAGACTATGACTAGACTATGACTAGACTATGACTAGACTATGACTAGACTATGACTAGACTATGACTAGACTATGACTAGACTATGACTAGACTATGACTAGACTATGACTAGACTATGACTAGACTATGACTAGACTATGACTAGACTATGACTAGACTATGACTAGACTATGACTAGACTATGACTAGACTATGACTAGACTATGACTAGACTATGACTAGACTATGACTAGACTATGACTAGACTATGACTAGACTATGACTAGACTATGACTAGACTATGACTAGACTATGACTAGACTATGACTAGACTATGACTAGACTATGACTAGACTATGACTAGACTATGACTAGACTATGACTAGACTATGACTAGACTATGACTAGACTATGACTAGACTATGACTAGACTATGACTAGACTATGACTAGACTATGACTAGACTATGACTAGACTATGACTAGACTATGACTAGACTATGACTAGACTATGACTAGACTATGACTAGACTATGACTAGACTATGACTAGACTATGACTAGACTATGACTAGACTATGACTAGACTATGACTAGACTATGACTAGACTATGACTAGACTATGACTAGACTATGACTAGACTATGACTAGACTATGACTAGACTATGACTAGACTATGACTAGACTATGACTAGACTATGACTAGACTATGACTAGACTATGACTAGACTATGACTAGACTATGACTAGACTATGACTAGACTATGACTAGACTATGACTAGACTATGACTAGACTATGACTAGACTATGACTAGACTATGACTAGACTATGACTAGACTATGACTAGACTATGACTAGACTATGACTAGACTATGACTAGACTATGACTAGACTATGACTAGACTATGACTAGACTATGACTAGACTATGACTAGACTATGACTAGACTATGACTAGACTATGACTAGACTATGACTAGACTATGACTAGACTATGACTAGACTATGACTAGACTATGACTAGACTATGACTAGACTATGACTAGACTATGACTAGACTATGACTAGACTATGACTAGACTATGACTAGACTATGACTAGACTATGACTAGACTATGACTAGACTATGACTAGACTATGACTAGAGGCTATGTCCAGACTAAATCCAGACTAATATTACACTGGGTTATTTCCAAGAAACTTTCCCTAACGAAGGATAAGGCATCAAATAATCAATCATGTGGTTTAAATTGGTAATATTTGCATAAGTCAAAAAAGTGTTTTCCTTGATATGTATTTTCTTTTAAACGAGCATCAGATTTTCTTTCTTGGACATTGTTTGATGAATTGTGTCGCACATCACTGAACTTAAAATGTTCTAAATGTATCCAACAGAAGAGACCTTATCAAAATCTTACTGTAACATTTCATTTTTAAGTTAACCCACATCATTTAGTTAAAGGAAACAGGATTTTCATGCTGGCCTAGGTTATCGTTTACTCAAATTTGCCTTGTATGGGTATATGCCATGTCTTCCTCTGCAAAAAGGTCACTTAACAAAAGGAGGTGCCAAAGCGGGAAGACAAAAATAAGAAGCTACTAATTTGTTTGTGTGTGAGAAAGGGGGGGAGGGGTTTTAGAACGATAAGTTAAATTTCTTTAACTTGTCTGGTCAAAAGAAAAAACAAATTGCTCATATATCATTAATTTGTGGTAGAGGCAAGAAAAAACTGGGTATTATGTCTGTCTGTCTACTAATAATTCATAGAGATTGAGTAGGTATTTGTATGGAAAAGCTTTTCCTGTAAAATTTTCTTAGTTTTGTTCTCTTTGGGGTAAGAGTAGTAGTTTTAGTAAGCTTAAATTTTTCTTGATAAAACATTTTAAGACTTGAGGTTTTAATTTTTTTAGGAAACCACAAAATTTCTAGAAATTTATTTAAAGAAATTTTGCAACACAAAATCTTACCGCAAGTTCTTATGGGCAGTCAAGTTTTTATTTTAAATTGATTTTGTCTTAGAAAGGATTAACTTTATATTTTAGGCAATTAAAGAATATTTAGAAGAAAATTTTAGATGCCTGAAATTTAGAGCTGTAAATAGAAGTTTGTTGTAGTCTAGTCATTAGCCCTATTTGAGGTCTTCGGTTATGCGGTTATCTCTTAGTGGATTTCTCGCTGCCTTTAACCGAAAAAATATGTTTGAACATAAATGTTTTTTTCTTTTAACACCAAAATTTTCTTGCTTCAAAATTTTGTTTTAATGTTTGTGACATTCATGTCATTTTAACACGGTTATGTTGATATGCATTTTCCATGTAAAGTTTACATACACATTTTACTTTTTTTATATATGATAAAATATATGTAGGCGCCTTCACTTATTTGGATGCTGAAAAACAAGCTTCTCCTTGTTACTGGAAAAATAGACAGAAAATAGCGAAAAAAGTCAGGAAGTTGTAATATTTGTTTATTTTATTTTGTTAACAACAATTTAATGAAGCAAATTGTTTTAACAATGTTCACACAAAAAATCCATCATCGCCAACAACACCAACATCATCATCACCAACATCAACAGCAGCGGCAACATCCTCATGTCATCATTGTCGTCGCGACATCATCCAACTCTTCATTGTTTCAATATCAAACGACAAAATAGGAAAAATGGAAAAAAAAGTAAAAATATTTCGGGAGCACAAAAAAGCGCCAGAGTTCATTAAATTATTAAGCTTCAAGGGAACAGATCAAAAGTACTCAGGGGAAAAGAAAGGTTCACTTAAATGTTCAAAGGTGTAAAAGTGCAACATAGGGATATTTTGGAACAAAAAAAGAATCAGCAACAAAAGGTGTTAAAATCAAAAGAAAAAGTTTTAATAAATGGGGTTTTAATGAATTTAATTAAAGTTGAAAAAAATTTATAATTAAACTTTTACCAAATTTTCAATATAAAGAAAACTATTTTCTTTATTTTTATAGGGAAATTTTTGATTTGTTCAATTTGGGATCAAATTTTTGAAAAAAAAGTAATCGTTGTAGCAGTAATAGAAGTAATAGTAGTTGCAGTTAGTCCTAGTAGTAGTTGCAGTAATCGTAGTAGTAGTAAAAGAAGAAGTTGCAGAAGTCCTAGTAGTAGTTGCAGTAGTCGCAGTAATCGTAGTAGTAGTAATAGCATAAGCTGCAGTAGTCGTACGATATTGTATATTCTTTCAAATTGTATAGTTCCACATCGAGTCTTAATAGAAAAAAGTGCAATACTACCCCCAATTCTATACGAGCACAAGAAAATTTAAATATCTGCACTGTTTACTTCCTTTGGGCATATTATGCGTTCCACTCTAACGAAATATTTCTCAATTAGAGCAACAAATATAGCGTCAAGTAACCAACGTCTATGTTACACCTGAGTGCATTTGTAAAATACGCTGTTGAAGCTCGTGTCAAGCAAAATGCAAATTGTTTGTTAGCACTTGCTAGAGTTGTTGTTGCACCAACAATAACAACAACGATAACTAGCAACTGCCACAACTAGCTATACAACAACATAATAGCAACGATAACAGCTGAGCAGTTGAAAGAATGTCGTGCAACATTGACGAAACAATTTGGAATTCAACAAACACCTCTTTTCTATCCAGTGAAATTGTTCATGCGTAGAGTCATAAATTTCTTTCTTTTTGCTTCAAATGATGATTTTAGTTAGTTTTACTTTAAATGGGTAAATCATAAAGTTTGTATGAATACTCGAAGTATTTGTGCCAGTAAATTGGTTTTCTTTGGATTGGTTTTTCTTTTGGTTTGATTATTGGTTAGTTTTTCGATATGAAATTTTTCTATATAAAAAATTTCGGTATGAACATTTTTCTATATAAAAAATTTCGGTATGAAAATTTTTCTTAGAAAAAATTTCGGTATGAAAATTTTTGTACAGAAAAACATTTCGGTATGAAAAGTTTTCTATAGAAAAAAATTCGGTATGAAAATATTTAATATACAAAATTTCGTTATGAAAATTTTTTATATCAAAAATGAAAATTTGTATGCAGAAAAAATTTCGGTATAAAAGGTTTTCTATAGAAAAAATTTCAATATGAAAATTTTTCTATAGAAAAAATTTCGGTATGAAAATTTTTCTATAGAAAAAATTTTGCTATGAAAATTTTTCTATAGAAAAAATTTTGCTATGAAAATTTTTCTATAGAAAAAATTTCGGTATGAAATTTTCTTATGAATTTTTTTTTATAGAAAAAATGCTTTTATGAATTTTGCCTAAAGAAAAAATTTTGTTATGAATTTTTTTCTATAGAAAATATTTTCTTACGAAATTTTCTCTATACAAAAGTTTTTTTTTAATTTTTTTTTTTTATAGAAAAGTTTTTTTTTATGAAATTTTTTGTATAGAAAAGTTTTTTTTATGAATTTTTTTTATAAAAAAAAATTTATTATGAAATTTTATCTAAAGAAAAAATTTTCTTATGAAATTTTTTCTATAGAAAAAATTTTCTTATGAAATTTTTTCTATAGAAAAAATTTTCTTATGAAATTTTTTATATATGAAATTTTTTCTATAGAATAAATTTTGTTATGAGAATTTTCTATAGAAAAAATGTTGTTATGAAATTTTTTCTATAGATAAAAATTTTGTTATGAAATTTTTTCTATCGAAAAAATTTTTTTATAAAATTTTTTCTATAGAAAAAATTTTCTTACAAAATTAAAAAATTTTCTTATGAAATTTTTTCTATAGAAAAAATTTTCTTATATTTTTTTTTGTATAGAAAAAATTTTCTTATGAAATTTTTTCTATAGAAAAAAATTTTCTTATGAAATTTTTTCTATAGAAAAAATTTTCTTATGAAATTTTTTCTACAGAAAAAATTTTCTTATGAAATTTTTTCGATAGAAAAAATTTTCTTATGAAATTTTTTCTATAGAAAAAATTTTCTTATGAAATTTTTTCTATAGAAAAAATTTTCTTATTAAATTTTTTCTATAGAAAAAATTTTCTTATGAAATTTTTTCTACAGAAAAAATTTTCTTATGAAATTTTTTCTATAGAAAAAATTTTCTTATGAAATTTTTTCTATAGAAAAAATTTTCTTATGAAATTTTTTCTATAGAAAAAATTTTCTTATGAAATTTTTTCTATAGAAAAAATTTTCTTATGAAATTTTTTCTATAGAAAAAATTTTCTTATGAAATTTTTTCTATAGAAAAAATTTTCTTATGAAATTTTTTCTATAGAAAAAATTTTATTGTGAAATATTTTCTATGAAATTTCTTATGCAAATTTATCTATACAAAAAATATTTGTATGAAATTTTTTCTATAGAAAAATTTTCTTAAAAAATAACAAAATAGTCGGAATGTAAATATTATTCAAAAAGAAGAGTATTTGCATTTGATCCCAAACCTGTTACATTTATTTATTAATATAACAGATCAATTTATTGATAAAAAGCCAAAAAATGTTTGCGGAGAAACCAAATTCCTCGACGCGTTTCGATGGTTGGTTAAGCCATCTCTTCAGGAGGATTATCCCCGACTATTTTGTTATTTTTTGATAAAACTGCATGCATTTAGCTTATTTTTAAAATAAACTTGTTTATTTTAAAACATCTTACCCCCCTGAAAAATGTTTGTTTTTGTTCAGTCGATAATCTACGCTTTTACTTTTGGATTATGAACATAATTCTTAATAGTTATGTTTGTAAATTTAGTAATAATGCGAGGTTTTCGATCTGTCTAAATTGGGGATAATCCTCCTGAAGAGATAGCTTAACCAACCATCGAAACGCGTCGAGGAATTTGGTTTCTCCGCAAACATTTTTTGGCTTTTTATCAATAAATTGATCTGTTATATTAATAAATAAATGTAACAGGTTTGGTATCAAATGCAAATACTCTTCTTTTTGAAAAATTTTCTTATGAAATTTTTTCTATAGAAAAAATATTCTTATGAAATTTTTTCTATAGAATAAATTTTCTTATGAAATTTTTTCTATAGAATAAATTTTCTTATGAAATTTTTTCTATAGAAAAAATTTTCTTATGAAATTTTTTCTATAGAAAAAATTGTCTTATGAAATTTTTTCTATAGAAAAAATTTTATTATGAAATATTTTCTATGAAATTTCTTATGCAAATTTTTCTATACAAAAAATATTTGTATAAAATTTTTTCTATAGAAAAATTTTCTTATGAAATTTTTCCTATAGAAAAAATTTTATTTTGAATTTTTTTCTATAGAAAAATTTTCTTTTGAATTTTTTCTATAGAAAAAATTTTCTATGAAATTTTTTTTATCGAAAAAATTTTCTTATGAAATTTCTTTTTAGATTTCTTATGAAATTTTTCATAAGAAAATTTTTTCTATAGAAAAAATTATCGAAAAATTAAGAAAATTTTTTTTGGCATGAAATTTTTGTAATAGAAAAAATTTTGCTATGAAATTTTTTATGTAGAAAACATTTGCTATGAAATTTTTTCCATAGAAAAAATTTTTCAAGCCGAAATTTTTAATTTCAGTTAAAGATTTCTTAATCTAGATCTTTGTTTCCATTTCCGTATATTACAAAACTTTTGCAATATATTCCTTTCGAACATTTATTTTTCTTTCGCAAATTTCTCGTTAATTTAAAAGTGAATTTAAAATAATTCAAGCAAATGAAAAGAAATTTTTTGCACAAAATCACGCATGAACTATATTTAGTTTAAAATTCTAAGGAACATTTATATTGAAAAACTCTATATTCATATAATATGAATTTCATGAGTATTCAAAAGTTTATTTTCTGCTTTATATGATTCAGAATTCAAAACTAAAGTAATAGTTTTGAATTGGAAAAAAGAATGAGAAAAAAAAGAAATAAGCTTATCTTTTATGGCATGAATGGAGAATGACGAGTGAATTGAAAAGAAATATTCAGAACTGAGTCATATAGTAAATGTATTTGAGATAAATGCGAAAGAAAATCACTTGTGCTCATACTACGTTTAGTACGTTGAGGTGGTTTTGATAAGACACAGAAAGAAAAGAAGGGTGTGAAATGAAATTTGAATAAAAGCAACAAATAATGGACTCGGAAAAGTCAAAATTGTTTAATAATATATTATGCAAGCTTTTTAAGTCAAAATTATTAAATAGCCTATAAATATCTCATTACTTTGTTTTATTTTTTTCAGTGTATTTCTCTATTTTCTTCTGATTTACTTTAGCAAAACCTCACTTTTGTTGGAAGGAAAAGTATCTGCAATATCGACAGTTACTTAAATACAAGCACCAAAAATTTTGCAGAAAATGAACCAAAAAACTTTGTCAATAAAGTTATTTTGAACTGCAATCAAACTCATCACTTTAATTCGCACAATTCGTTTTCATTCAAAATTCACACAAAAAAAAAAGAAAAAATCGTAACAAAACTAAAAAAAAGTGTAAGAAAATTTTCTTATAACGTAAAGTAACAAAAATTCAAAAGTCTAACAAATAACCCACCCAACTTCTTCTTTGAATTAATTTCATTCGCTACCAAGTCCTGGCACTAGTTAAATGATAAGGGAAATTGCTTCAAGGACGAACAGGCATAAAAATAAAGTTTAAACTAGAATTTTTAGCGAACACACGCGTAATTTCTCTGCTCTAAATTTTGGTATAAAACGGAAAACTTTTTCTGTTTTTTTTTTAAATGACATCGAAGTTTTATAATATTTTTGTACTTTTTTTTTTGTTTCAAAAATATAATTTTCTTTTTATAGGTAACTGAGTTTTACGTGAAGATATTTCGAAAGATGAAATGTTTGGATGAACAAATGCTGGTACTTAAATCAAATATTCTTTAATTTACTTTTAATTTAAGATCTTGCACTTACATACATTGTTTTGCCATAAGGTAGTTTTGAAAAGACCCATAAAAAATACTCTAATTCGGAAACAACTAATGGAGACGATTATTCAATGAGAAAAAGCTAAGGCACACACACGTGTACACAAAATGTATGTGTGTTTATGTTAAATTCACTTTTGGCAGAAAAAAATGTGTGGAGTGCAATGTCTTTTTATTGTATCGAGCCCTTAGATTTAAATAATCGTAAGCGACATTTTGTTAAATATCTCTGAAACTATTAAAGATATCGTAGTACAGAAAGCTTTTTTTTTTCTTTCTTAATCTTATATTCTTCAACGAGCAATTTTGATAAAATTTGGACAGTGGGTATCTTTTTTGATGTATAGGTCGAAAAAGAAGGGACTTTTGGAACTTTTACCTCTAAGAGGGGAAAAAATCGAAAACGCTATGTCTCCTAAAGTAATAGGTATAGAAACAAAATTAAAATTACGTTTTAAACAGCTTTGAAAATAAGCGGACAGGTGCTTGGTACTTTTTTGAAACTATGTCCGATAGGGGGTAAAAAAGGGTGAAAATAGTTTTTTTTGGCACCTTTTTAACCCACTCTTATATTTTAAACTAAAGAATATAGAAAGAAACTTGGTACTGCAATCAATAGATGTAAAAAAAAACATGAAACACGTATTTGGTACTTTTTTGATTTTGGAGCCAAAATGGGTAAAAAAGGGATAAAATGATAACTTAACATCTCCAAAGTAATATTAATAGGAACATTATACATTTTGTTAAATGCGTTTTAAAAAAATGTACCGAATTCAATTGGCACCAAAAAAGTACCAAATATACATATGGAACTTTTAGAAATTAGGGAATAAAAAGGGGGAAAAATTTGTATTATTTTAAACAAATGAATGTTTGTCTGTATGTATGTTCTTTATAGAATAGTAAACTGTGAATTTGATTGTGTTATGCTCTATGCGAAGATGTTGCGGATAAGCCGGCGAAGGTTTTAAAGTTGATAAGACTAATTTCCGACAGATGGCGCCACTGAAAATTACTAAAAATTAATTAAATCGTAAACTGTACATTTGATCATGCTATGATCTTTAGCAAAGTTGTAGCGCATGAGCCGACGAAGGCTTTTTAGTTGGTATGAATAATTTCCGACAGGTGGCGCTACAGAAACTTACTCAAAGTCAATTTAATCGTAATCTGTACATTTAATCATGCTACAATCTTTAGCAAAGTTGTTGCACATGAGCCGACGAAGGTTTCTTAGTTGGTATGAAGAAATTTCGACAGGTGGCGCTACTGAAATTTACTCAAAGTCAATTTAATCGTATGTTGTACATTTAATCATGCTATAATCTTCAGCAAAGTTGTTACGGATTAGCCGAAGAAGGTTTATGAATTGGAATAAGCAAAGTCCGACAGGTGGCGCCACAGAAAACTACTCAAAATGAATTAAATCGTAAACTGTGCATTTGATCAGACTATAATCTTTAGCAAAGTTGTTGCGCATGAGTCGACAGAGGTTTCTGTTGATATGAATAATTTCCAAAATTATTCAAAATGAGTTAAACTGTAAACTATGCAAACTATGTGTTGGTCGGACAAAATAAATCAAATAATTCAAAATTAACTGAATATTTCTACAATGTCTTCCCTCTAAATTTATTTTAGCACTTTATAATATTAAATATATAAAAACTTTAAAATTTTCCTCAAAATGCTTATCATAAAGCTCCGAGCAAGGCTCGGTCTACCAGGTACTAGTTTTTGAATGGTAAAAATCTTTTCGATAGGTTTATATTTACGAAAGTTATACGGACCAATAGGCTTTGAATATAATGATGAAATGAAATCAAATTTTTATAAATGGCTTATTAAACAATAATTATAAACTTATAAGCCAAAATATAAAATTTTTATAAATTAGACCGTATGATTTTACCCCTGAGATATAACTTCATAATATGCCAAGTATATGTTTAATATTTCTGTCATTACTGAAAATGGGACAAAGTCTTTGTCCTAAGAAACAAAATGTACCAAAATTAAAGTAAGGTACCAAGTAACATATTTACTTTTCGAGTTTTGGTTATAAAAGTACTTGAAATTAAACTTTTTTCTGCAATAAAAATTTGCGCTAGATTGTTTGATTCCAAAATGGGGCGGTTTTGTAATAAAGAGCCTCTGCATCTTAATCCAAGCACTTCAAATGTTGTATTAGCTAAACACTCTATTTCGGGAGATTAACTCATGGAAGCTCATTATTATAGGGATGCGATGGGAGTCAGTGCGAGAGGCTTTCGCTGACTGACTTCGGTTGAGTTTTTGGCACAGCGGCTTCGTCTGACTGTTTTGGCACAGCGTCTTCGGTTGACCTTTTGGCAAAGCGGTTTCGCCTGACTGTTTTGGCACATCACCTTCGGTTGACTTTTTTGGCACAACGACTACGGATGACACAGCAGCTTTGGTCGTTTAGCTTAAGTCATAATTGTAATATTTTAGTAATAGAAAAGTAACATCTCTTTAAGTAATATTGTACTCTAAATAATACCCCATCATTATCTATACCCGATTGGTGGTTGGAAAGCCGAGCTGTATTCCCGATTGGTACTTTAAAAATCCGAGCAGTATCATCGATTCTCCGTTGTTTGATTAGTATTTATAGACACCAAACGTTGTTACCTACCGCATTCAATTTATGGGCCTCTCTGGGACGTTCGAAACTTCGATGGATTGACCAAGTAGAAGACATTTTTTAAAAGTTGGCTACAAAACTGGAATGGAATTCTAAAACATGCTCGGTCTTTGACCTTAACAGGTTGTAAAGATAGGCATTTAGGTAAGTCAGGGTCTCTATATAGTACCAATCGTAGTACCTCATATAGATACAAATAAAGGGGTTAATATGTCTGTTTAGGGTTAATATATATTTTTTAATAAAAAGACTTAATTTTATTAAAAACAAGTAAGAAAAGCTATAGTCAGTCAAGCCCGACTATATGATACCCTTCACTACCAAGTTCGAATATAGACCAACAATTTAACAAGTTTTTCTTAAGTTTTAGAGACATACATATTTTTCAAAATTTCGAGATTTAAGTTGATTTATTTCATTTTCGGCTAAGGGCCTGATATGGTATCTAGGGTCACTCGTGGATCGATTGTTACCAAATATCGGTTATTGGTTTATATATATATAAAATATTTATTCTTAAGCTTTATCAGCGTTTTTGTGCTTTTTCTTGTTTCTTGTATAGGAGGTATGGTCAAATATGGGCCGTTTCCTGGAAAATTAGGTATATACACTGATTAGGGATATCGAAAGCAATATTTATGCTGAATATTATTAAAATACAACCAAATTTGTACCTGTAAAAGATCAAAAACTCTATTCCGAAAAGGCATCCCAATAGGAGGTACCCGAAATAGTAATTCGATTTTGACCAAAAAGTATAGAGACCGTCATTGGATCAAAATATGAGCCTGTGTCAAATTTCATCAAATTATCTTTAAAGTTACGACGTATACATTGATAACAAGCTTACATGGATAACCGGTCTGCCAACCGGACTGATATCGTTAAAAGAACTCAGGGAGGGATTCTGGGTCGATTGGTATACTAAAAGGTGGGTCTCAGACCAATATTTCTATGTGTTACAAACATCAGCACAAACCCAATCCTTCCACCTACAGTGGGAAGGGTATAAAATGGCAAATATGGATTATATGGCTGCACGGATATTGGTAATATATGACTATTATTTGACTGGCGATTGTTTGACAACTGTTTGAAGATTTTTTACGATTATTTGATAGTTGTTTGATGATTAATTGAGTGATGACAATTTAAACGGTTATTTAACGGTTGTTTGTAAATTTTTTGACGATTGTTTGATAATTGTTTGATGATTGATTGACGGTTGTTCAATGATTTTTAATGATTGTTCGATAATTGTTTCACGGTTGGCTGGCGATAGTTTTACAGTTATTTGATTACTGTTTGACGATTGTTTAATGGTAGTTTGACAAATGTTTCACGATTGCTTGATAGCTTTTTGATGATTGATAGACTATTGACTGACGACTGTTGATGATTGTACGATAATTGCTTGACAATTGATAAGCGATTGTTTGATGATTGCTTGACGATTGTGTGAAAAGTTTTTAGGATTTTTTGACGACAGTTTGATGATTGTTGTTTGACGATTTTCTGTTTTTTGATTGCTGTTTGATGATTGTTAGACAATTGATGACGATTGACTGCCAATTGTTTAATGATTGTTAACGATGATTTACTGACGACTGTTTAATGATTTGTAATGATTGTTCGACAAATACTTCATGATCGACTAGCAATTGTTGGATGGTTAATTGTTGGTTGTTTGGTGATTGTTTTATAATTGATTGACGATTATTTGTTAATTATTTGATGATTAATATTGAATATCTGTTTTTGTGTAATATTTATGGACTCCTAAGCCATGAGAACGAATTTCTTGAAAATTTGGTAAATTGCCAAAGAATCAGCATTTACATATATGATGATTTCACATGCAATATTCGAAGAAAATCTTCTGCGGGTAAAGTGTTGGAATTTAGAAGCCCAGGATTTCAGAAACAACACTTTATTATTTCGGTGAGCACTCATTTTGCTAGCCGGTCATTTTCGCCAAATACTTCCAGTGATTTGAAGCTAGTATAATATTAAGATATTTCACTCTATAGATTTTTGTCTGTCAAAACTGAAATTAAAGTGAATAAGGAACAATACAAACGCAAAAACATACATACATTTCATGAGCACATGTGTGTGTGCCTTAGCTTTCGCTCATTGGACGACCGTCTCCATTAGTTGTTTCCGAATTAGAACAAAAACGGTATATACTATTTTTGTATGGGACTTTTTAAAACGACCTACGGCAGATCAATGAAAATAACTTAAGTAATATTAAACATTTTTTCTTTACAAAAAAATTTATCGAAAATGTTTCTTTTAATTGAATCTTTATCCTTTTCAGTTATTTTTGATAGTCTTCATAATTGTTGTTTTTGTTTTATCAATCCTCATAACATTTTTCTTCATTCTCCTCTTCAATTGCATTATTGACAGATTTATGAAAACTATTTCGAACTTTTATATTTTTTGACTTTTTCCCTTTTACATTCTTTTCTCATTTCCAAAAAAAAGAAAAACTTATAAAACTTTCAAATCGTTTTTTCTTTATTTCATTTTCATTCTTAACTATTCAAATAGAAAATTTCATATTTATAATTTTTTCTTCTTCGAAGTTGTTTCATTCATTTTTATTCTTAAGATAACTTTTTGTCTTTTTCTACAAATTGTTATGAAAACGATGTCAAGGAAAAGAGGAATATTTAACACAATATTTGAAAAAAAAAAAGAAAAAAATCATAAAAAAGGTTTAAAAATTCAAAAATTATTATTACTGTGAAAAGAAAAATCTCAACAAAAAAGATTCTTTTTTAATGGAAGTAACATAAGAACTTTTTTGAAAAAAACTAAAATAAAAGTTTGAGCTAAAATCAAATGTCATTTGCAGTAAATGACACATGTAGAAAGAAAGTTTGTCTCTCTGTTCCAAAAAAAGTCCTGCTGTCTTTTTATAGTTAAGGCAAAAGGGTTAAAGCTGGCGAGGAAAAATTTGAAACAATAAATAAAAGTTTTTTTTATTGGATAGATGAGATTGAATAGTAATTTAAGGCACAATTTCTACACAAAAAAAACTTTACAATTTACTTTTTAAATTGAACTTTGTAAAAAATTTCTCACTTTTATAGAAAATTTTTCAAAAATTTCCTATTTTTATAGGAAATTTTTCAAAAATTTCCTATTTTTATAGGAAATTTTTCAAAAATTTCCTTTTTTTATGGGAAATTTTTCAAAAATTTCCTATTTTTATAGGAAATTTTTCAAAAATTTCCTATTTTTATAGGAAATTTTTCAAAAATTTCCTATTTTTATAGGAAATTTTTCAAAAATTTCCTATTTTTATAGGAAATTTTTCAAAAATTTCCTATTTTTATAGGAAATTTTTCAAAAATTTCCTATTTTTATAGGAAATTTTTCAAAAATTTCCTATTTTTATAGGAAATTTTTCAAAAATTTCCTATTTTTATAGGAAATTTTTGAAAAATTTCCTATTTTTATAGGAAATTTTTCAAAAATTTCCTATTTTTATAGGAAATTTTTGAAAAATTTCCTATTTTTATAGGAAAAAAATTTCTCACTTTTATAGAAAATTTTTCAAAAATTTCCTATTTTTATAGGAAATTTTTCAAAAATTTCCTATTTTTATAGGAAATTTTTCAAAAATTTCCTTTTTTTATGGGAAATTTTTCAAAAATTTCCTATTTTTATAGGAAATTTTTCAAAAATTTCCTATTTTTATAGGAAATTTTTCAAAAATTTCCTATTTTTATAGGAAATTTTTCAAAAATTTCCTATTTTTATATGAAATTTTTCAAAAATTTCCTATTTTTATAGGAAATTTTTCAAAAATTTCCTATTTTTATAGGAAATTTTTCAAAAATTTCCTATTTTTATAGGAAATTTTTCAAAAATTTCCTATTTTTATAGGAAATTTTTCAAAAATTTCCTATTTTTATAGGAAATTTTTCAAAAATTTCCTATTTTTATAGGAAATTTTTCAAAAATTTCCTATTTTTATAGGAAATTTTTCAAAAATTTCCTATTTTTATAGGAAATTTTTCAAAAATTTCCTATTTTTATAGGAAATTTTTCAAAAATTTCCTATTTTTATAGGAAATTTTTCAAAAATTTCCTATTTTTATAGGAAATTTTTCAAAAATTTCCTATTTTTATAGGAAATTTTTCAAAAATTTCCTATTTTTATAGGAAATTTTTCAAAAATTTCCTATTTTTATAGGAAATTTTTCAAAAATTTCCTATTTTTATAGGAAATTTTTTAAATTTCCTTTTTTGATATTAAACTTTTTAAAAATGTCCTATTTTTATATGAAACTTTTTAAAAATTTCCCATTTTTATAGGGTCTTTAAAGAGTTCAGTTTTACGAATATAAAGTCTATTTGCTTAGTATTGGCACAAAAGTATCCCTTCAATCCTTCTAATCACAGACCAGGAAGTTCTCTAATTTATTCCTTATTCAAATTCTTTAAACAATATTTAAACAATCTGATTGCAGTTAAATTAAAAAAACATATTTTTATTTATCAGAAGAGACAGACAGACCCGAGACCCTTTTGGCAAAACCGAAAATGTAATTATTCAAATTTTTCTATAGAAATAAACTGAAAATATCTAGAATATCTAGTGATTCCATTAAGTCAAAGCTAATTTGTATTTTGTTGATAATGTCCAAAACGTTAGACAAGTTCACAATTTCAAAGACAAAAAACAGTCCCAAGTAAATAGAAAAGGAAGAAAGGAACGTCTGTTTGTAATCATTACATATCCCCCAGACTAAAATAAATTGTTTAGGAACCACTAAGTATTTATTTAAATACAAAAACGAAAGAATGAAAGACAAATGCTATAGATTGTTAGAGATGGTTGGCTGATTTGGCTTTTATTTATTTTATTTTAAGTTTAAATATGTTATTCATGTTTTTTTTTGCTGGCTCGTGTTTGTTCTTTTTTTGTTATTTTATTATATTAAAATTTAAAACCTTAAAAACATTACGCCATCTCATTTGGAATGCAATCAACGTTAGTGCCCTTCTTTTCCTGTTTTTTAGTTAATTTTATTTACGTAAGAAACCCATTGTATTGTCCTGTTATCTCTTATCTTAATAATCTATCGATGTTTTTCTTTCATACATTTAAAGTTAGTAGTTTTGTCTGAAAAAAGCCAACAAATGAAATCTATATAAATTTTTTTCTTAATACTCGTACTCATCTGCAAATGTATTCAAGACATTTTCCAAAAGATGAGACATTTACTTAAAAACCAAATCACAAGATGAAGAAAGAATCTTGGAAAGGATGAACAACAACAGAAAATAAGTGAACATATTTAAGTTGTACACAAAAGAAACCATAATATATATTTTGTACTACAAAATGAACTGATATCTAGTGGAAATAAGTCAAAAGAAAGAAAAAACTTAAGATGCATACTTTAATAGTGAGGGCTAAATAACTAGCACTATCCAAAAAGTCTTTAAGCTTTCCTATTGAATTTCTGAAAAATTTCCTATAAAAATACGAAGTTTTTGAAATTTTTCCTATAAAAATAGAAAATTTTTAAAAATTTTCTGTAAAAATAGGAAATTTTTAAAAAATTTTCTATAAAAATAGGAAATTTTTGAAAAATTTCCTATAAAACTAGGAAATTTTTAAAAAATTTCCTATAACGATATGACATTTTTGAAAAATTTCCTATAAAAATAGGAAATTTTTGCAAAATTTCCTATAAAAATATAAAATTTTTGAAAAATACGACATTTTTGAACAATTTCCTATAAAAATAGGAAATTTTTAAAAAATTTCCTATAAAAATAGGAAATTTTCGAAAAATTTCCTATAAAAATAGGAAATTTTCGAAAAATTTCCTATAAAAATAGGAAATTTTTGAAAAATTTCCTATAAAAATAGGAAATTTTTGAAAAATTTTCTATAAAAATAAGAAATTTTTGAAAAATTTACTATAAAAAAGAAAATTATTGAAAAATTTCCTATAAAAATAACAATTTTTTGAAAAATTTTATATAAAAATAATAAATTTTTGAAAAATTTCCTATAAAAATAGGAACATTTTGAAAAATTTCCTATAAAAATAGGAACTTTTTGAAAAATTTCCTTTAAATATAGGAACTTTTCGAAAAATTTCCTATGAAAATAGGAAATTTTTGAAAAATTTCCTATAAAAATAGGAAATTTTTGAAAAATTTCCTATGAAAATAGGAAATTTCCTATAAAAATAGGAAATTTTTGAAAAATTTCCTATAAAAATAGGAAATTTTTGAAAAATTTCCTATAAAAATAGGAAATTTTTGAAAAATTTCCTATAAAAATAGGAAATTTTTGAAAAATTTCCTATAAAAATAGGAAATTTTTGAAAAATTTCTATAAAAATAGGGAATTTTTGAAAAATTTCCTATAAAAATAGGAAATTTTTGAAAAATTTCCTATAAAAATAGGAAATTTTTGAAAAATTTTCTATAAAAATAGAAATTTTTGAAAAATTTCCTATAAAAATAGTAAATTTTTGAAAAATTTCCTATAAAAATAGTAAATTTTTGAAAAATTTCCTATAAAAATAGTAAATTTTTGAAAAATTTCCTATAAAATAAGGAAATTTTTGAGAAATTTCCTTTAAAAAAAGAAAATTTTTAAAAAATTTCCTATAAAAATAGGAAATTTTTGAAAAATTTCCTATAAAAATAGGAATGTTTTGAAAAATTTCCTATAAAAATAGGAATGTTTTGAAAAATTTCCTATAAAAATAGGAAATTTTTGAAAAATTTCCTATAAAAATAGGAAATTTTTGAAAAATTTCCTATAAAAATAGGAAATTTTTGAAAAATTTCCTATAAAAATAGGAAATTTTTGAAAAATTTCCTATAAAAATAGGAAATTTTTGAAAAATTTCCTATAAAAATAGGAAATTTTTGAAAAATTTCCTATAAAAATAGGAAATTTTTGAAAAATTTCCTATAAAAATAGGAAATTTTTGAAAAATTTCCTATAAAAATAGGAAATTTTTGAAAAATTTCCTATAAAAATAGGAAATTTTTGAAAAATTTCCTATAAAAATAGGAAATTTTTGAAAAATTTCCTATAAAAATAGGAAATTTTTGAAAAATTTCCTATAAAAATAGGAAATTTTTGAAAAATTTCCTATAAAAATAGGAAATTTTTGAAAAATTTCCTATAAAAATAGGAAATTTTTGAAAAATTTCCTATAAAAATAGGAAATTTTTGAAAAATTTCCTATAAAAATAGGAAATTTTTGAAAAATTTCTTATAAAAATAGGAAATTTTTGAAAAATTTCCTATAAAAATAGGAAATTTTTGAAAAATTTCCTATAAAAATAGGAAATTTTTGAAAAATTTCCTATAAAAATAGGAAATTTTTGAAAAATTTCCTATAAAAATAGGAAATTTTTGAAAAATTTCCTATAAAAATAGGAAATTTTTGAAAAATTTCCTATAAAAATAGGAAATTTTTGAAAAATTTCCTATAAAAATAGGAAATTTTTGAAAATTTTCCTATAAAAATAGGAAATTTTTGAAAAATTTCCTATAAAAATAGGAAATTTTTGAAAAATTTCCTATAAAAATAGGAAAATTTTGAAAAATTTCCTATAAAAAAAGGAATTTTTTGAAAGATTTCCTATAAAAATAGGAAATATAAAAATTGGAAATTTTTGAAAAATTTCCTATCAAAATAGGAAATTTTTAAAAAATTTCCTATAAAAATATAAAATTTCTTAAAATTTTCCTATAAAAATAAAATGTATAATTCTATATTTTTTTCCCCAACTGCTTATTAATTTAAAACATATAGACCATATAAAACATGTCCTCCAATCTAGAGGTACTTGTAATATTTTTCTCCTGATTATATTGGTTTGACTCTAGTGTCCCAACAAAACCTATTTGCTGAAGACAGCACTAACATACCAATACGATTAGATAGTAAAGAACTCCTAGGACTTCTGTTTAAAAAAACCTATAAAATACTATTTATTTAACTTGAATATCTAACATTATGCATTTCCCAACATGTTTTTCTTGCTGCAGTAGCTCCTTATGGAAAATATGTGTTAGCTCCCTATAACTAAGAAATGTGTTATTATCAAATACAGAAGAACATTCATGGTAGAAAAATCACCAACAACTTAAATGATGACAAAGGACACAAACCATTTTATTGTTGTTTCGTTAGGATTTTGTTTGCATTTGAAATTCGAAATGGAAAAATTGAAAACCGAAAGGAGGGAAAAATGTGAATGTGAACACTAGGAAAAATAGAGTTCAAAAGGAGTACATTTAAGTAAATCATGTGCATGAATGAGAAACCATATGAAAAGTAGTTTAAAAAGTTGAAAGAAAAAAAAAACAGGAAAAAGAAAGAAAATTATAATAAAATACAAAGTTCTAGGCTCCTTAAACTAAAAACTATACATCACATTTTTTCGAAAAGTTTGTTGAAAGGAGCTACAACAATTGTTGGTTAGGAAAAATTGCACACATACTATGAAAATTGATATGAGAAATTGGGTTCAGTGTTGGGACTTTAGGGAAAAAGGGGATATATTGGGGAAAATAGACAGAAAACGACTTAAACTTGAATAAATGGGATATTTTGATTGATAACTTTTACTACTCGTAAATATAGTTAAACTTTTAAATTTAGGTTTTTCCGAATTTTTGATTGAAAGTAGGGGTTTATATAACCAAATTTTCAAACGCGGATCTTTTTATAGTCGAATTTTCAATCGTAGATCATAATATTGTTCAATTTTCAATCGAAGATCTTTTTATAGCCAAACTTTCAATCACTATCCTTACAAAGTCCAATCTTAAATAGTAGATCTTAATGCAGTCCGATTTTAAATCCTGGATCTCTTCATAGTCCAATTTTCAACAATGGATCTTTATATAGTCCAATTTTTAATCGTAGATCTTTATACAGCCCAAATTTTTAATCGTACATATTTATATGGTCCGATTTTCTATATATAGTTCAATTTTAAATCGTAGATCTTTATATAGCCCAACTTTCATCGTAGATCTTCAAATGGCCAGGTTTTCATTAGTAGATATTTTTATAGCCAAATTTTCAATCGTAGATCTTTATATAGCCTAACTTTCATCGTAGATCTTCAAATGGCCAGGTTTTCATTAGTAGATATTTTTATAGCCAAATTTTCAATCGTAGATCTTTAAATGGCCAAGTTTTTATTCGTAGATCTTTATATAGTCCAATTTTTTATCGTTTCTTTATATAGTCCAATTTTCACTGGTAGATCTTTATCTAGTCCAATTTTCAATCGTAGATCTTTATACAGGCCAATCTTCAATCGCAGATATTAATATAGCCCAATTTTCTATCGCGTATCTTAACATAGTTCAATTTTCAGTCGCAGATCTTTATATAATCCAACTTAGAATCGTAGATCTTCATATAGTCAAATTTTCAATCGCAGATTTTTATATTTACCCAATATTAGTAGATTTATGGATTATCAATACTAGTATTAGTACTAGTAGTAGTACCAGTATAAGTACTAGCATCAGTACTAGTTTTAGTTCTAGTATCAGTACAAGTATAAGTACTAGTATCAGTACCAGTATTAGTACTAGTATCAGTACATGTTTTTGTACTAGTATCAGTACCAGTATAAGTACTGGCATTAGTACTAGTATTAATACTACTATAAGTACTAGTATTAGCAATAGTATCATTACAAGCATTAGTATGTACTGGTATCAGTACCAGCATAAGTACTAGTATCAGAACATATATTGGTACTGGTATAAGTACCAGTATAAGTGCTAGTATCAGTACTAGTATTAGTACTAGAATCAGTGCTAGTATTGGTACTAGTATCAGTATCAGTACTAGTATTATTATGTACTAGTATCAGTACACGCATTAGAATGTACTAGTATAAGCAGTAGTATAAGTATGTACTAGTATCAGTATGTGCTAGTATCGCTACTAGCATTATTACTATTATCAGAACCAGTATTAGTACTAGTATCAGTAATAGAATAAGTATGTACAGGTATCAGTACTAGTATTAGTATGTACTAGTCTAGTACTGATACTAGAATGTACTAGTATCAGTATTAGCATTAGTACTAGTATCTGTACAAGTACTAGTAATAATACCAGTATTAGTACTAATACCAGTATAAGTACTAGTATCGGTACTAGTATCAGTACTAATATTAGTACTAGTATCAGTACTAGTATTAGTACTAGTATTATTACTATATCAATACCAGTTTAAGTACTGCCATCAGTACCAGGATTAGTACTAGTTACAGTACCAGTATTTGTACTAGTATCAGTACTGGTATTAGCATGTACTAGTATCAGTACTAGCATTAGTACTACTATCAGTACTCGTATAAGTTCTGCTATCAGTGCAAGTAATAGTATCAGTAGTATCAGAACACGTATTAGTACTAGTATAAGTACCAGTACAAGTGTTAGTATCAGCACTAGTATTAGTACTAGTATCCATGCTAGTATTGGTACTAGTATATGTACTATACCAGTACTAGTACCAGTACTTGCATTAGAATGTACAAGTATAAGCAGTAGTATTAGTATGTACTAGTATCAGTATGTGCTAGTATCGCTACTAGCATTAGCACTAGTATCAGTACTCGTATTAGAACAAATATCAGTATTAGTACTAGTATCAGTATTAGAATAAGTATGTACAGTACTTGTATTAGTATGTACTAGTATCAGTACTAGTATAGGAATGTACTAGTATCAGTATTAGCATTAGTACTAGTAACTATACAAGTACTAGTATTAATACCAGTATTAGTACTTGTACCAGTATAAGTACTTGTATCGGTACTAGTATCAGTACTATTATTAGTACTAGTTTTAGTACATACTAGTATTATTACTATATCAATACCAGTTTAAGTACTAGCATCAGTACTTGTACTAGTATCAGTACTAGTACTAGTATCAGTACTAGCATTAGTTTGTACTAGTATCAGTAATAGTACAAGTATCAGTACTCGTATTAGTACTAGTATCAGTATTAGTTTGTACTAGTATCAGTACTGGAATTAGTTTGTACTAGTATCAGTACTAGTAATAGTACAAGTATCAGTACTCCTATTAGTACTAGTATCAGTTCTAGAATCAGTACTAGTATTAGTACCAGTATAAGTACTGGTATCACTATTAGTATTAGTATGTACTAGTATCAGTTTGTCCTAGTATCAGTAATAGTAATGGTCCAAGTATTAGTACTCGTATTAGTACTAGTATTAGTAATAGTAACAGTACTAGTATCAGCACCAGTATTAGTACTAGTATCAGTTCCAGTATTAGTTCTAGTATCAGAACTAGTATTAGTATGCACTTGTATAACTACTGGTATTAGTACTAGTATCGGTACTAGTATTAGTACTAATACTAGTACTGTTATTAGTACTAGTATTACAATGTTCAAGTATCAGTACTGATTTTATTTCTAGTATTATTACTACTAGTACTTTACTAGTACTAGTATTGGTACTAGTTTAAGCAATAGTATTAGTATGTACAAGTATCAGTACTAATATCAGTACCAGTATTAGGTACTAGTATCAATCACAGAATTTTGGATCATATTACAATTTGGTTCTTTATTATCCCTAACATCGTTTATGGTTCAATTGTTTGGTGTTGACATGAAGAGGGTGAGCAGATCATTAGGAGCTTTGTCCTCCAGTTCATATGCATTCATTCATTTGTAATTTATTTCCTTTAACGAGTATGAAAACAAGTAAATGGTCGTGTTTTTCTGTTAAGATCAATGATGATGACAACGACAACAACGAACGATGAGAAATGTTTAAAATTCTATATAATATAGAACAGGAAAAGTAAAGGATTGAGGGACAAAGGGCCTAAAAAAGGGCTTTAATTTGATGTGAAAAGAATGATCCCCTATATCTATATATATTTGAATATATCTATATATATTAGAATAGGGAAACTTATGATGAGGTAGGATCTTCAATCACGTATAGGCTACTATGACCTATTATGATCGGATCTGTAAGAAAGTTCTTTGAAGGTAGAAATCGGCTCAGGTATAGGCTGTTATGATCTGATATCTGTAAAAATTCCCTCGGATAGAGTTCATATAAAATCATCCTCATCACGATCTCTGAAATCTAAGAGGTTTCTAAGGGCTTTTCGAAGTTCTTGGTCTTGGCATTGTAATTTTTGTCCCTGATTTCCACATTTCTAAGGGCCCTTTATAAAAATCTCCTTAACATAACTCCACCTAATGGCTACTGCCGCATAACTCCATTTCTTTGCCTTTGTAGTTTTGGTGTAACTACAAGAACAGATTTTTCTTGTTCTTTTGTTATCGCATGGTCGGTTGCATATGCCACACAAAAGCGCAAAAAAAGCGAAAAACCTAAAAATTCTATAAAACCCACAAAAGTCAAAGAAAACATACGGAGTTAGATATACAGGACAGACATTAATACAAAAATATAAATAAGTTTAAATTATATTAACAAAAACTAAAAGTATTGTTCTTCTGTCGTTTTTTGAAACCAAACTATGGAATAAAACCTAAAACCAAATCAACTTAAAAAATCACTAAATTCAATAAGGTTCTTTTGTTTTAACAAAAAAAAAGTTGCATGCCTCAAAAACTACATGAAAAAGTACAACAAACCGCCACCATCATTTTAAAACAAAACGAACCTAAAATGCAACAACTGATATCAATCGATTGGCTTCAAAACTCTTTTGTCTTTTGTGCCACAAAACAATGTCTTCGTGATCTTATCAAAATGGATCCGCGATCCATTCAATGTGATTTGTATTATTCTTTGCTTAAAGAAAAAGTTTCATTTCATTATTTTAGATTTTTTTTACGTTTTCGTTAAATTTAAATAAAATTTACAAAGTTTTTTTTTTGCTGCATTTAGTGTCGAAACAAGTTCAATTTTATTTGTCTTTTGCCAATTGCAACAATTGATTTTACCTCATTTTATATCTTATATTCTCATTATTATTTTATTTTTATTTCCACAAGATCAGTTTTAGAGATTTCGTTTGATATTTAGTAGCTAATTAGAGTAATTTGTGGTAATTTATGGCCAGAATGAGGAAATTAGTTGTTGAACATGCGAATGAAAAAAAAAAACAGAATAAGTATAAGAAGGTAGGCCCATAAACTAATGGTAGGCTTCTTTTGAGATATGGACCTAGTCGTAGCATAAGTCATGAATATAGACTCAGATCTGGTCAAAATTTTAGTCATACCTCAGTCATACATTAAGTCATAATTCCAATTTTGAGCTCTGGTCATAAATCTGTTAATAATTCCATGTAAATAATTCAATGATGTTAAAACTCTACTTTACCGCCAGTTTTATTATCCTTAAAATTTTGAAATCAATATTTTGGCTTTCGGATATTATTTAAAAACAGTTAAGTGTTTATATTCGGCTTTGCCAAATCACATTTCATTAAATTTATATATATATTCCTAAACCAACGTTGGCCAAATGAAGAGAGTTTCTGTACACATATGAGCAGGCATAGGCATAGTCAGCGCATACTACCAGAAGCCGAACAATTTTTGTAATTTTCGTAAATACTAAATCGGTTGGTGCCGCTAGAAATATAAACTCTAAAATTTTCGATAAGCATATTTTTCGATAAAAAATTTTCCTGTTCAAAAATTTTGTATAGAAAAATTTTTGCTAAAAACATTTTCTAATATCAAATTTTTCATAAAAAAATTTTGGATATAAAAATGTTCCATAGAAAAATTTTGATAAAAAAATTTTTCTTTAGGAAAATTTTTGATAAAAAAATTTCTTATAGAAAAATTTTTGATAAAAAAATTTTCTATAGAAAAATTTTTGATAAAAAAATTTTCTATAGAAAAATTTTTGATGAAATATTTCCTATAGAAAAATTTTTGATGAAAAATTTTCTATATAAAAATTTTTGAAAAAAAAGTTCTATAGGAAAATATTTGATAATAATATTTTTCTATTGCAACGTTTTTGATAATAAAATATTCTATAAAAAAATTTTTGATAAAACATTTTCTATTGAAAAATTATTGCTAAAAAAAATGTTCTATAGAAAAATTGTAAAACAAAAGTTCTTTAGAAAAATTTTTGACAAAAAAAATATTCCATAGAAAAATTTTTCTAAAATAAAATTGTAAAATTTTTGATAACAAAAATTTCTACAGAAAATCCTTTGATAAAAAAAATTCTATAGTAAAATTTTTCATAAAAAAATTTTGTATAGAAAATTTTTCA
The DNA here is from genome assembly GCA_933228675.1 of Stomorhina lunata. Lineage (NCBI taxonomy): Eukaryota > Metazoa > Arthropoda > Insecta > Diptera > Rhiniidae > Stomorhina > Stomorhina lunata. The sequence goes on along the minus strand of OW121742.1, from coordinate 119,548,625 downwards.
TAACAAAATTTTCAATAGAAATATTTTTTATAAAAAAATTTTCTATAGAAAAATTTTTTATAAAAAAATTTTCTATAGAAAAAATTCTATACAAACATATTTAATAAAAAACTTTCTTTAGAAATGTTTTTGATAAAAAATTTTCTTTAGAAAAATTTTTGAAAAAATAAAATTCTATAGAAAAATTTTTGATAAAAAAATTCCTATAGAAAAAATTTTCAAAAAAAAATTTTCTATAGAAAAAATTCTATACAAACATTTTTGATAAAAAACTTTCTTTAGAAAAATTTTTGATAAAAAATTTTCTTTAGAAAATTTTTTGAAAAAATAAAATTCTATAGAAAAATTTTTGATAAAAAAATTCCTATAGAAAAATTTAAAAAAAAAAAATTTCTACACAAAAATTTTTGATAGAAAAATTTTTAATAAAAATTTTTCTATAAAAACATTTTTGATAAATAAATTTTCTATAAAAAAATTTTTAATAAAAAAAATTACTATAGAAAAATTTTTGATAAATAAATTTTCTATAGAAAAATTTTTGATAAATAAATTTTCTATAGAAAAATTTTTGATAAATATTTAAAAAAAAAAAAAAAATTGTAGAAAAATTTTTGCAAAAAAAAATCTATAGAAAAATATTTTATAATAACATTTTTCTACAGAAAAATTTTCTATAAAAACATTTTTGATAAACAAATTTTCTATAGAAAAATTTTTGAAAAAAAATTTTCTATAGAAAAATTTTTCAATAGAAAAATTTTTGATAAAAAAATTTTCTATAGAAAAATTTTTGATAAAAAAATTTTCTATAGAAAAATTTTTGATAAAAAAATTTTCTATAGAAAAATTTTTGATAAAAAAAATTTCTATAGAAAAATTTTTCGGCAGAAAGTACATTCGATATTAAACCCATTATTTTCTAAAAACTACTGACATACAGCCAACAGTTAAAACTGAGAAAACAGTTTTTTAATATCTTAAAACGTTTTGTGTTGAGAAATTTCCAAAATCAAATATTTTTCGGTGATCGAAAAAATTAAATTTTTTGTCAAAAAAATGTTATCGATTTTTCACTTTTTACTAAGAAATTTTTATTAAAAGTTTTTTATATCGTTTTTTATATATTCCTACAAAATGGGGTTCTAGGATGACTTGAAACCAATTTTGAAATCAGTACAACATTTACCCTTCATTAAGCATTGACCCAATTTTTTCTAATTTTTAAGAAAATTTTTGAGTTTTCGAACATGTAACAAAAAAGCCAAGCTGATTTTCTAACCTTTTGAAATGCAGTTATATAAACCCATATATTCTCTTTAGATATAAAAAATAAAAAGTAGCTTAAACTTGCAAACGAATCCAGAAAATATGATTTTTATAAAAATGACAAATTTCTATATATCATATTTTCAATTGCAAAAAATGGTCAGTTGGGTTTCATTTTTGTAAATTTTTTAAATTGTTGTAAACAAACAACAAAATAAACTTTATTACTGAAAAAAAAAATAATTTATATAACTTGTACAGTTTTTGCGAAATTTAAAGTCAAATTTTAAAAATGATTTTGTATAATATACAACGTTTAGGTTTTTTGAAAATTTTTACAAAAATTTTTGGAGTTTTTTGAATATTAGCATAAGGTTAACAATATGATAATCTGGATATGTTTTCCTTTTTACTGATATATTAAACATCTATAAAAGCTATTGATACAAGGTGCAATTATTGTATTCAAAAACACTAGCCTCAGGCCAAAACATATTAGCTCAGGCAAAAATTGTGCAAACATTGATTTGAGATTTATAGTGTCTGCCATTGAAAATTAATAAAAGTTACTTTTTACTACACCTTATACATATACGTATCTGATATTCTTGTTTCAATTCTAAATCTGATTTCCCTAATTTCAAAATCATTTATTTATGACTTTAAAATTTATTTTTCCAATTTTGTTGGCCAAATAAAAGAATTTGAAGGTAAAAAATATCTCATACCTTAAGGTAAACATAAGCAGTAAATTCATTTTCCTGACAATACGAACAAAATCCACCACAACCTTTTAGTTCTAATCAAAATAATCTGCATAAATTATTTGCGACTAATATTTTGTGTAAATTTATTCTAAATTGAAAATTAAATTCAGAATGAGGAGGAAAAAAAATTAAACGTTGACTGGTGTTTACCCAATATTTCATGAATTGATATTTAATCTACATCTTTGATTATCTGGAAAAATAAATTTCGAAAAAGAAATTCAATTTATGATGTAAATTTAATTTTCAATATGTATAACGAATATAAGCGACACAAGAGGAAAAACTCATACATATTTAAGTAAGCACCTACACAAAGGTAAATAGCCATAAAGATGCCAATAGGGGGTGGCCAACAGAGGAGACATTTTTGCTTAAGTATTAGTAAACTAAAATGTATGAAGATTTTTGATCCTAGAACCCAGAAGAGCTTAGGAAGTACTTTTTAAACATCCCAAAAATACACCTCTTTTCTTATTACACCGTTTCCTTTCTATTACTACACATGCTACTCTTAAAAAAAACTAACACCAATCAAACGTTACTGTCTAAAAATAAATTTACAAAATTCCCATACTTAAGAGCAGTTATCTTTTAGTTTGATACAAAATAAGGGCAAAATTACAAAAATATAAATTGACTTTTACAACCAGAAAAAACATTAGCAAGAGGCTTCATCCTTAAATCCTAAACGTTAGAGGATACAAAATGTTAAACAATTGTCATTTCGTGATAAAGTCTTTATTTTTATGCGCTGGTAAAAATAAACGATTAATTAAACATAAAAAACAAAAACCAATTTAGATAAAAGTTCAAAAAATTACAATTTTTTTCAATGAGAAAAAAAGTTACAAAAAATCTGATTTTCCTTTATTTTTACAAAAAAAAATTTTAGCGCATCATACAAAAGACCTAGAGAAAAAAACCTTAACCGTAACAATGTCAACAGAATCATCATCTCATCCACCAGAAAATTGTTATTAACCATCGGCTTCATTTAGTTATTGCTTCACTAGTTTCCACTTAAATAGTACAAGTACGAACGAACGAGTACAACTGCAACCAACCAAAAATGTTTTAAAATGTAAAACGAAATCAAATGTTATGTTTTTCTAATGTTTTTGAAATGAGGAAGATGAGAGATATTTAGTGCAAAGCTAAAAGAAAGTGTAACAAGACTTAAAAGAAAAATTGTTAAAAAAAAGTCTTTCGCATAGGAAAAACTATTGTTTAGTAAATGAACAGTGGTTTCGAATGGTATAAAATGCATCAAAATTTGTTCTAAAGTGAAATGTCGAGACCATGACAAAACTAGGTTTAGATTACGATCATCTCTATGATTAATTTATGATCCAGACTTTAATCAAAACTCTCACTGAGAAAATGGTCAAGATTTTGATCAACCAACAACCAACACAATGATCAAGACTATAATCTAGAATCACGAAACGGCTATATCAAAATTCTAAGAAATATCCTATCCATGATTATAATCAAGACTACAATCGTAATTAGGTTAGGTTGGGTAATAAAGGAGGTGTCAAACGACACCTTCACTCGGAGACCCCAGGGGTCCATTGTAATCCTTTACTAGAGAAGGAGAAAGAAAAAGAATGAAGATAGAGGAAGAGTAAAGATAGTAGAAGGTTGTAGGGAAGACTACCCTATCTAGGCCATTTGAGACCAGTGATGAACCCTACAATATCATGCAACCTACACTGTTGTAGATCCTGTAGATCAGCAAGGAATTTGCTGCCTAAATATTTGACTCTTAGGTTTTGCAGCCTTGGACAGTGACAGAGAATGTGTTCTATCGACTCGGACGAATCCTCATCTAGACATAGTCTGCAGAGGTCTGAAATGCTGCCATCCCACCTATGTAACCTCGAATTTAAGGCACAATGTCCCGTAAGGAACCCTATACATCCTCTTAAGCTTGACCTATTCAGACCTAATAGAAGCTTAGTTCCATTACTGTCCGGTTTAGGCCATAGAGCTCTAGATGTCATACACGTAACCGTGTTACCACACAGCCTTGTGGTTTCCTGGCTAGTCCAAGATTTAATGCCCAGATGAAAGTGACAGATAGGTGGAGCCATGTCCGACACTCTTTGGCTTAAGTCTAAACTTGAGCCTTGTCTGGCAACTTCGTCCGCAACTTCGTTGCCAACGATGTCACAATGACCTGGAACCCAGCACAATCTAATCCTATAGCAAAGAGATAGCTCAAAAAGAGCTTTCCTACATTTTTGACTAGTCTGGAGGTAACACTATAACCCCGCAGCGCTTTGAGCGCGACGTGTATTGTCACCTCACTGTTTACAGCTATAAGACCCTGAATGAGCTCTGTAGCCTTCCAGATGACAAAAATCTCTGCCTGGAAGACACTGCACCAATCCAACAGGACTGGTCCAACAGGAAAACCCCAGATCCAGTCCCGCAATCTATTTGAGAAGATCGATCGTGAAGATCGAAATGCCTTGAAAAAGTGATGTTTGCGCCTTCCAGTCGGATCTATCAGGGATTACGATCTCTGGTGCTGAGCTAAACAGTAGCTCCTTGACTACATAGTCAGATCGTGGTAGACCTGACTTCAAGCCCAAGGAGCCTGTTAAGCTCAGGATGCTGGAGTGTCCCACATGCCTGTATCTAAGTATACCCGACTCGTACAGCCTTACTAGACTTCTCATAGCCATCCCCTTTATGAAGATATCAAGGGGGTATAATGAAAACATGATATCTAGGGCTGCCTGAGGTGTGCTTTTAAGGGCACCGGTTACACCAATACTAGCACAACGTTGTACCTTGTTGAGAGAAGCTAGAAAAGAACCTTTGCTAACTGAATCTTATATACCCATCATCAAGTTGTGTTAAATTTAAAAATATCTCTCATATATCTACGAGGGAGCAGCTTATTCAAAATGAGGACCAAATTCAAAAAAAGTTGTTACGCTAGTTGGTATTGTTAGTAAAATATTTGGACTAAATTCGGTTGCAGGAGCTTTATAGTTCCGATTGTAACAAAATGTGAACCAATTTGGATGAAATTTTATATACTTCCTGGTATTTATTTAAAACTTCTAGATACCAAATTTTGTCATCATAGCTGTTATAATGTGTCATTTATTAGCAAAAAGGCGATTAGCCTAGACGAGGTTATACGGGAGCTATGGTCAAATATGAGCCGATTTTGCCCGATTTCAATACCAACATTTTCCAAGAAACCTTTCGTTAAGGTTTTATCGAGCCGACAACAGACAGACGGACAGACAGACAGACAGACAGACAGACAGACAGACAGACAGACAGACAGAAGACAGACAGACACACAGAAGACACACAGACAGACAGACAGACAGACAGAAGACAGACAGACAGACAGACAGACAGACAGACAGACAGACAGACAGACAGACAGACAGACAGACAGACAGACAGACAGACAGACAGACAGACAGACAGACAGACAGACAGACAGACAGACAGACAGACAGACAGACAGACGGACAGAAGACAGACACACACAGACAGACAGACAGACACACAGAAGACACACAGACAGACGAACATCGTTCAATCGTCTTAGAATTTCATGAGGATTCAGAATTTACTTCAATTATGGTTTTTGAGCCTATATTAAGGAAATTACAAACGGAATGACAATCTCAATATACACCCCATTCTTTTTGATGGTGGGTATAAAAAGCTAAAATTAGAATAAAAACGGCGCCCCCACTAATGTTAGAAGAATGCGTCCGTAACTTTGATGGAAAGACTAAGTAGAGGAAAATCTTTCAAAGCTTGTGCTACGAATTTGGAGAAAGGCGCAGAAGATCGAGCAACATGGAACTCTCAAACATGCTCGTCCTTTGACCTTAACAGGTTGCGCTAAAACTAGAGGTTTAAGTAGATTTTTGACTTTTGCTTTGAATAGACTTATGTCATAGTAAAATATGACTACTCTTGTGACTAGATGGCACACTGTGCTACCTAAAGTTTTCCAAAACTCCGTGTAACGAAAACAAGAAAAGTTTCTAAGTAGCAGGAAAATAATATAAAAAAGTATGATGCTTTTCGCTGAATATCATACCCTGTCAAAGCGGAGACGACAAACGGTGAACACAAGTAGTGCTACTTTGCCATAGCCGCAACAGCAACATTCATGCACTTAAATATCCAGATTATGACCATTGGGAAGATACTTATCTAATGTTTTGTACTTACAACGTGTTGTGTTGACTTGGTTGTAACTGGGTCTCATTTCGAAACTTGCCATTACAAGTACGGGTGACTTCATCTCACCTTGTGTTATAGATTTTTAACAAAATCTTGTTTTCGTTTTAGGTTTTTTTTTATACCCTTCACCACTATAGGTGGAAAGGGTATTATAAGTTTGTGCTGATGTATGTAACGCATGGAAATATTTGTCTTAGAGCCATCTTTACTTTCTAAATCGATTTAGCGATGTCCGTCCGTCTGGCTGGCTGGACCCCCATGTAAACCTTGTAATCAAACTACAGGTCGCAATTCTGAAGATAATTTGATAAAATTTGGCACAGATCATTTTTTTGATAATGGGACAATGGCTATTGAAATTCGTTAAAATCGGTGCATTATTTATGGTACCTCCCATAGGTCCCACTTCCCGGAATTGATATAGTGGCCACAAAAATCAATATTTTTCCATGAAATTTAAAGCAAATACTGCTTATGTAAACTGTACTAAATTTCGTTGAAATCGGTGCATATTTGGCCATAGCTCCCATACAAACTCTTTTCTCAAAACGCACTAAATGAGACAAAATTCACTAAAACGCTCGTAAATCCGAAGATAATGAGAATTTTAAGTTTACATAACTTTTGTAACATCTGTAATCAATTTGCTAAGTTTCGAGATGATCAGTCCATATTTGACCCTAGCTCTCATATAAGTCCAAATGGCGGAAACAGCTTAAATTTATAGGTTTTGAAAATATGTTTGTATGATGGCAAAATTTATGAAATATTTGTCTTTGTACAAGAAAAAGAACACTTTTGACCTTAGTGGTGAAGGGTATCGTATGGTCGGGCTTGATCAACTATAGCACTTTCTTACTTGTTTTATATATATTTTTGCTCTATGGTCTCTATTTTTCAGTCAAACTATTAAAAAGTGTATGTATGTATAAAATAAATGGTGATTTAGAACAACCCTAACCCCCTCTTGGTGGTTCCTTGATATAACAATGGAACTAACGCCTGCTCTTCTTTTTTAACAGTAACTAGTTTACAGTTATTGCAGGTCTTAGAGCAGAGAGATGAAAATTTATCCATTCTTGTTTTTTTTTTGTACGATTTTTTCAATGTTTCTGTGGTTTTTGCATTTAAATTGAAATAGGATGTTGGAATATCAAACGAATTTTTAACTTGAGGGCACAAAACGATACCATCAGATTAACATCGGTTTAAATTGATTGGTCGTGAAGTGCGGTGACGTTAAGAGCTCTACTTCTCTGTATGTCTACCTGCCTTCCTTCCTCTACTCCCAACTATAAACTAATGTTAGCAGACATGAGCCTGAGTTGGATGTTTCGTTTGATGGTTTGAAAGGTGGGTATGAAACGTTTTAATTCATATCAACTAAAATGGGCCGTTTGAATGAATATTTGTATTTTGCAACACAATTGTTTACTTTGTAGCATCTACAATTTTTAGTTTTTTTTTTGTACCTCACAAGGTTTAATTTTTCCATTTGCTGCCTCAGTCGATCTGATTGAAGATGTAGATTAATGTTGGCACAGTGTTACCTTTTACAAGTCATGAGTTTGTTTGTCTGTCCTTTCAGTCTTTCAAATGTTTGAATGGTGTTAAAGGTAATAAGAGATATGAATAATTTTTTTTTTTTTATCATCATGTGTAATTTCTAACATAAACTTTACACACATTTTGGGTAATTGGGTTTTGAGCTTAACTCTACATTTGCCTGCCTTTGCCTTCCTTTTTAGCAAAAAGAACCACATCTAAACCTCCAACGAAACGTGTAGTTTGAAAACAAATTTGCTTAAATTCAAGGTAAACTAAGGAGCAATTAATAAGACAAGTAGATTTTTCGTTAAATCTATTTGTTTAGCAAATGTAAATTGAATTAAGAGAAGAATGTTTTTTTTTTATTTCACTTCGGTTTCTTCTAATTTAAAACAAATATGAAAGCACTTTGGGTTTTTAGCAGAAGCTTTAGGGGAAATGAAAGTGAAATTAAAATCGGGGTGTTGTAGATGTGAAAGTTGGAAAATAATTTAATTTGTAAGCAAAAAGTTTAGATATTGCATATGGGAAAAACATGTTATCTTCTATCAAGGTCTGAACTAACAATATCAAGAACTTTTAAATAAATAATCTGTTTATCTTTACTTAAATCAATAATGATTGATTGATTTATTTGAAATGACTCTGAACATCAATATAATTAAACAATTTTAAATTAATTTTTTATACCCTTCACCACCATAGGTGGCAAGGGTATTATAAGTTTGTGCTGATGTTTGTAACGCATAGAAATATTTGTCTTAGACCCATCTTTTAGTATACCAATAGACTTAGAATCACTTTCTGAGTCGATTTAGCGATGTCCGTCCGTCCGTCCGTCTGGCTGGCTGGACCCCCATGTAAACCTTGTAATCAAACTACAGGTCGCAATTCTAAAGATAATTTGATGAAATTTGGCATAGATAATAATTTTGACAATGGGACCATGGCTATTGAAATTGGTCAAAATCGGTCCATTATTTATGGTACCTCCCAAAGGTCCCACTTCCCGGAATTGATATATTGGCCACAAATATCAATATTTTTTTAAAACAGATACTGCTTATGTAAACTTAAATCACTGTATCAAATTTCGTTAAAATCGGACCACATTTGACCATAGCTCCCATGGGGACCATGGCTATTGAAATTGGTCAAAATCGGTCCATTATTTATGGTACCTCCCATAGGTCCCACTTCCCGGAATTGATATATTGGCCACAAGTATCAATATTTTTTCATGAAATTTAAAACAGATACTGCTTATGTAAACTTAAATCACTGTATCAAATTTCGTTAAAATCGGTCCACATTTGACCATAGCTCCCATACAAACTCTTCTTTAAAAACGCACGAAATGAGACAAAAAATCACTAAAACGCTTGTAAATCTGAAGATAACGAAAATTTTGAGTTTATTTTTCGCATACATATAATTTGCAACAACTGTAGTCAACTTGCCAAATTTCGAGATAATCGGTCCACATTTGACTCTAGCTCTCATATAAGTGCAAATGACGGAAACAGGTTGAATATATAAGTTTTGAGAAAATGTTTGTATGATGGAAAAATTTAGATCGACTATAGCGCTTTCTTACTTGTTTTCCATAAAAATATTTTGATAGAAATTTTTTCTATAAAAAATTTTTTATCGAAAATTTTTCTATAAAAAATTTTTTATCGAAAATTTTTCTATAAAAAATTTTTTATCGAAAATTTTTCTATAAAAAAATTTATACTAAAATCATAATTTTAAATCATTCAGACCGAAAATTTTTCTATAGACAACTTTTGAACAAAATTTTTTTATAAGAAAATTTTTCTTTGAAAATTTAAAAAAAAAAATTTTGATCAAAAATTTAAACAAATTTTGCTTAAATATTAAAAAAAAATTTTGACCGAAAATTTTTCGATGAACACCTTTTGAACGAAATTTTTCTATAAAAAAATGTTTTCTTCGAAAATTTTTTCCTTCAAAAATTTTGACCAAAAATTAAAAAAAAAAGATTTACCGAAAATATTAAAAAAAAATTTGACCGAAAATTTTTCTATAAAAAAATTAGACCGAGAATTTTTCTATTAAAAGATTTAGAACGAAATTTTTTGCTTGAAAAGTTTACATAAAAAATTTTTCTATTAAAAAATTTAGACGAAATATTTGTCTTTAAAAAAATATAGACCAAGCATTTTTCTTTGAAAAATTTAGACCTAGAATTTGCACTATTGACCGAAAATTTTTCTATCAAAGAAATTAGACCGAAAATTTTTGTTTCAAAAAATTAAGGCCACGAAGACGAAGACGAAATATTTGTCTTTAAAAAAATATAGACCAAACATTTTTCTTTAAAAAATTTAGACCTAAAATTTGCCTATAAAAAAACATTGACCAAAAATTTTTCTATCAAAAAAATTATACCGAAAATTTTTGTTTCAAAAAATTAAGACCAAGAATTTTTTTTGTAAAAAACTTAAGATCAAAAATTTTTCTAAAAATATTTAGAACAAAAAATTTTTCTATAGAAAATTTACACCGAAAATTTCTCTATAAAAAATTTAGACCAACAATTTTTTTCTAAAAAATATTAAAACCAAAAATTTTTCTATAGAAAATTTTAAACAAAAATTTGTCTATGCAAAATTTTAGAACAAAAATTTTTTATAAAAATTTTTCTAAACAAAATTTTAGAACAAAAATTTTTTATAAACATTTTTCTATACAAAATTTTAGAACAAAAATTTTTTATAAAAAAAATTTAGATCCAAAATTGTTTATAAAAAAATTTTGAACGAAAATTTTTCTACAAAAAATGTTTCTATAAAAAATTTTTCTATATAAATTTTTGTATAAAATATTTTAGACCGACAATTTTTCTATAAAAACTTTAAGACCGAAATTCTTTCTATAAAATAAATTTAGACCTAAAAATTTTCTACAAAAAATAAAAATAGACCAAATAGTTTTCTATAAAAAATTTAGACCGAAAATTTTTCTAAATAAAAATTCAGACCAAAAATGTTTCTATAAAAAAATTTAGACCGAAAATTTTTGTATCAAAAATTTTAAACGGAAAATTTTTCTATAAAAACTTTAGACCGAATTTCCTTCTATAAAAAAAATTTAGACCTACATATTTTCTAAAAAAAATCGACTAAAAGTTTTTCTATAAAAAAATTTAGACCAAGAATTTTCCTGTAAAAAAAAATATAGACCAAACATTTTTTTAAAAAAAAGTTTTAACCAAAAATTTTTCTATAAAAAAATTTAGATCAAAAATGTTGCTATAAAAAAATTTAGATCGAAACTTTTTTTAATACAAAAAATTAAACAAAAAATTAGACTTTGAAAAAATGTTAACCTAAATTTTTTCTGTTAAAAATTTAGACCAAAAATTTTTCTATAAAAAATTTAAACACAAAAATTTTTCTATAAAAAAATTTAAACCGAAAACTTTTCTATAAAACAAAATGTTTTTATAAAAAAAATTTAGTACATAAATTTTTCTATAAAAAAAATTTAGACTGAAAATTTTTCTAAATAAAATATAGACCAAAAATTTTCTATAAAAAATTTAAACGCAAAATTTTTGTATAAAAATGTCTAAAAAAATTTTTCTATAAAAAAATTAAGACTGAAAGTTTTTTCTATAAAAAAAATTAGATCGAAAATTTTTTTATCAAAAAATCTAGACCGAAAATTTTTGTATCAAAAAATGTAGGCCGAAGATTTTTCTTTAAAAAAAATTTAGACAGAAAATTTTTTTTTGATAAAAAAATTTAGACCGAAAATTTTTCTATGAAAAAAATTTGAATGAAAATTTTCTATTAAAAAAAAAATGTTGAACAAAAATTTTTCTTTAATGAAATTTAGACCGAAAATTTTTCTATAAAAAAATTTAGACAGAAAATTTTTTTACAAAAAATTTAGACCGAACATTTTTTGATAAAAAATTTAGGCCAAAAATTTTTCTATTAAAAACTTTAGACCGATAATTTTTCTATTTAGACCTAAAAGTTTTCTATTATAATTATAGGACGAAAATTTGTCTTTAACAAATTTAAACTAAAAATTTTTCTATAAAATAAATTAAGACCGAAAAATTTTCGAAAGAAAATGTTTCTCTAAAAAAATTTAGAACGATTATTTTTCTATAAAAAATTAAAAACAAAAGTTTTTCTCCAAAAAAAATTTAGGCCAAAAATGTGTCTTTAAAAAATTTAGACCAAAAATTTTTCTTAAAAAACTTAAACCGAACATTTTTCTTTAAAAATAAATATTAGACCATAAATTCGTCTTTTAAAAATTTGAAACAAAAATTTCTTTAAAAATTTTGAACGAAAATTTTTCTATAAGGAAACGAAGACCGAAATTTTTCTATGAAAAAAAATTTAGACCAAAAATTTTTCTTTAAAAAATCAAAACTTTAAAAAAAAAAACTAAGAACGAAAATTTTTCCATACAAAATTTAGACTGAAATTTTTTTATAAAAAAAAGTTATACTAAAAATTGTATGTATATAAAAAATTTTTAAATTTTTTTATAAGAAACTAAAGTTTTTTTAAAGAAAAATTTAGACTTAAATTTTTCTTTGAAGAAAAGTTCACACCAAGAATTAGTCTTTAAAAAAATTCAGACCTAAAACTTAAAAAAAAATGTTGAACAAAAATTTATCTGGAAAAAATTTAGAGCCAAAATTTTTCGTGCAAAAAATTTTGACCAAAAATTTTTCATTAAAAACCAACAAAAATTTTTTTCTAAAAAACCAAAAATTTTTCATTAAAAAATTTTTTGTTTAAAAAATTATTCTTTAAAAATTAAGAACAAAAATGTTTCTACAAAAAAATTTAGACCAAACATTTTTTTATAAAAAGCAGACAAACGTCTACTTACTTGACGCTTCCACCACAACAACCCAACCTGCTATTAATCCTTCTTCCATTAATTGCCATCTCTTTTAATTTGTCATTTAAAAAAAAACTACCATTTACCAATATCCGAAAACATTTTCCCACTGTCATTAAACAATCTCAAAAAATCGAATGTTATGTCATGGTACTTGACATATCTAATAAATGATGATGGTTTTTCAAAATGTGAAAGGAAACTAAAGCCACACACATACAAACATCCACACATACTCTCTGACAAACATATCCCCATCCCGTCTTAGCGAAAAAACTAGAAAACAATCTTAAAGAACTTTTTGACTTTTAAATTAATTTCCAACATTTTAATAGTTTACGTTGTTAGACACTTGAGATTTTAAAGGCTAAATGAAATGAAATGTATTCTAAAGGAAAAATTAACCCTTTTGTACTATATATTTTTACTAATGGTTTGTGTCTTAGCTAAATGGATTTGGACATACAAGTCTCTAAAGTTTGAAAATCATAAAATAGACTTTTTAAATTTCCAAGAAAGAATAGAAAAAAGGGAAGTTTTGGTAAGTTTTAAAAATGTTGCCTATAAGCAACATTGGGGTTAATCGTTAAACTGACTATGGTCGATAAGAATGTAGCAATCACGAACTTTTACAAATAAATCTCTATATAGATCACAAATATATATATATATATTTCACAAGCTACAGGTTACAACTTTTTTGAAAGGGTTTGTGTCTTAGCTAAAAAGTGGCTTGTATTGAATATTTTGCTGAATTTTCCAAAATAAGAAGAATTTTTAAAAAAGAAAAAAATGGGAGTTAGGAAAAGTTTTCTAAAATGTTCCCAAAAAGGCAACAATGACCACATAAGGGTTAATCGTTAAATGGTCTAAGGTTGAGAAGAATGTAGCAACCACTAGCTTTTACAAATAAATCTCTATGCAGCCAACAATCACAGCAATTTATCATTTTCTAACGAACAACACGCAGAGACTAGCAGGTTGCAACTTGCAAGTTGCAACTGGTTCAGGGAAAAACAAAGAATCGTTAGAAATAAACAAGATCATAATGAGGATTGGGGAGAAGAAGAAAAAAAGTTAAGCACGATTTTTTGGGAAAATTCAAAGAAATAAACTTACAATAAGAAAAGTCAAATTAAATGAAAGTATGTAAAGAAAATGGAGCATTTACAGAAGAAAATTTGTTTAAAAGAAAGTAACAGTTGGAGAAGGGAGATATAGCTTTTTTATAAATGAAATTAAAGAAAAAGTTTGGAAAAACTATCAAATTTTAGCTTTATTTTAAGACTTAGAAATGATATCAAAATCACTTGAATTTTAGATTTTACTAGACCGTTTCATGCATTTTAGCTTTCATGCTAGTTTTTCTATACATAACTTAAAGCAGTAAATTGCTTAAAAGAATTATCATTTCTACACTCCAAAATTCTCTAAACAATTGTTGCATGACATGATTTTATTGCTGCATGCCACAAACACACAAAAAAAAGTCACACCATGCAAAAACCTTATAAAAGTATAAAAACTCTGGCCATAAAAAGAAAAAGTCCTTCTTAAAGTTTTCTTAGCTGGAATCGAAGAAAACATGAAAATAAAAATCTTCAAGCTTATTTCATTAAAAAGGAAAAACTTTTTTTTCTTGGCTACCACTTAAAGGCCATGGTAATATGGAAAGCCAGCAACAAGCATTGCTCACGAATTCCTAGGAAATTCGAACGCCCTTTTTTAAGTAAAATGATATGGTAAAGGCAAAGTAATGCACAGTGGGATAGGTTTAGAAAAGAGGAAAAGGAATATAAAGTTAAAAAATTACAAAACTTAAGCTTAAGGTAGTGGATGTTGGATAATACAGACCATGAAAATCAGCAAATAAAAAAATAAAATTAAAAAAAATCGCTAGCCCTTTTCAGTAGAACGATATAGTATAAGCATATTTATGCACAGTGGAGGCAGTTTGAATAAGAGACCAAGGAATCTGAAATTAAAAACTTGTAAAACCAATACCCTAGGTAATGCAGTTTAGATAATACAGTTCCTTAAAGTTCAACAATTAAAAATCCTACAAACTCCTGAAAAAAAATAGAAAACCTTTTTTGGAGTAAAACGATATTAGATGCAAAAAAATGCATAGTTTGAAAATTTCCAAAAAGAGATAAAGACATCTTCAGTTCAAAACTTGAAAAACGAATGTTGAAGTTAAAGCAGTTTGGGTAATACAGTTCACCAAAGTTAAAATATCAAAAAAATTCCTACGAAAATCGAATATTCAACAAAAGAATCCAATAAAGGCAAAACAATGTACATTGGGCAGGCTTCAAATGTGCAAGAGGATTCAGAAATTAAAAACAATATGGGACCAATATATATAAGTTAATCCAATATCAACTTTTCCACAGAAAACTTGCCCTAACGTCAACTTTTTTAAAAAACGGTTACCCTAAAGTCAATTTTCCGACAAAAATCTTTTCCCTATGTTATTTCTTCTACAGAAAACTTATCCTAACGTCAATTTTTGTCTCTATTCTATAAAAAACTTACCCTATCGTTATTTTTTCTGTAGAAAACTTACCCTAACTTCAACTTTTGTACAAAAAATTTACTCTAACATCAAGTTTCCTATGGAAAACATACTCTAACATCAACTTTTCTATTGGAAACTTACCCTAACATACCATAAAGTCAACTTTTCTATAGAAAACTCACCCAAAAGTCAACTTTTCTAAAGAAAATCTACCCTAACGTCAACTTTTCTGTATAAAACTTACCCTAACGTCAACTTTTCTATAGAAGCTACCTTAACGTCTTATTTTCTCTATAGAAAACTTACTTTAACGTCAACTGTTCTATAGAAAATTTACCCTAACGCCAACTTTTCTATAGAAAACTAAGCCTAACGTCAACTTTTCTATAGAAAACTAAGCCTAACGTCAACTTTTCTATAGAAAACTAAGCCTAATGCCAACTTTTCTATAGAAAACTAAGCCTAATGTCAACTTTTCTATAGAAAACTAAGCCTAACGTCAACTTTTCTATAGAAAACTAAGCCTAACGTCAACTTTTCTACAGAAAACTAAGCCTAACGTCAACTTTTCTATAGAAAACTAAACCTAACGTCAAGTTTTCTGTATAAAACTAAGCCTAACGTCAACTTTTCTATAGAAAACTAAGCCTAACGTCAACTTTTCTATAGAAAACTAAACCTAACGTCAACTTTTCTATAGAAAACTAAGCCTAACGTCAACTTTTCTATAGAAAACTAAGCCTAACGTTAACTTTTCTATAGAAAACTAAGCCTAACGTCAACTTTTCTATAGAAAAGTAAGCCTAACGTCAACTTTTCTACAGAAAACTAAGCCTAACGTCAACTTTTCTATAGAAAACTAAGCCTAACGTCAACTCTTCTATAGAAAAGTAAGCCTAACGTCAACTTTTCTATAGAAAACTAAGCCTAACGTCAACTTTTCTATAGAAAACTAAGCCTAACGTCAACTTTTCTATAGAAAACTAAGCCTAACGTCAACTTTTCTATAGAAAACTAAGCCTAACGTCAACTTTTCTATAGAAAACTAAGCCTAACGTCAACTTTTCTATAGAAAACTAAGCCTAACGTCAACTTTTCTATAGAAAACTAAGCCTAACGTCAACTTTTCTATAGAAAACTAAGCCTAACGTAAACTTTTCTATAGAAAACTAAGCCTAACATCAACTTTTCTATAGAAAACTAAACCTAACGTCAACTTTTCTATAGAAAACTAAGCCTAACGTCAACTTTTCTATAGAAAACTAAGCCTAACGTCAACTTTTCTATAGAAAACAAAGCCTAACGTCAACTTTTCTATAGAAAACTAAGCCTAACGTCAACTTTTCTATAGAAAACTAAGCCTAACGTCAACTTTTCTATAGAAAACTAAGCCTAACGTCAACTTTTCTATAGAAAAGTAAGCCTAACGTCAACTTTTCTATAGAAAACTAAGCCTAACGTCAACTTTTCTATTGAAAACTAAGCCTAACGTCAACTTTTCTATAGAAAACTAAGCCTAACGTCAACTTTTCTATAGAAAAGTAATCCTAACGTCAACTTTTCTATAGAAAACTAAGCCTAACGTCAACTTTTCTATAGAAAACTAAACCTAACGTCAACTTTTCTATAGAAAACTAAACCTAACGTAAACTTTTCTATAGAAAACTAAGCCTAACGTCAACTTTTATATAGAAAACTAAGCCTAACTTCAACTTTTCTACAGAAAACTAAGCCTAACGTAAAATTTTCTATAGAAAACTTAGCCTAACGTCAAATTTTCTATAGAAAACTTAGCCTAACGTAAACTTTTCTATAGAAAACTAAGCCTAACGTCAACTTTTATATAGAAAACTAAGCCTAACGTCAACTTTTTAAAGAAAACTTAGCCTAACGTCAACTTTTTTTATAGAAAACTAAGTCTAGCGTCAACTTTTCTATAGAAAACTTTGCCTAACGTCAACTTTTCTATAGAAAACTAAGCCTAACGTCAACTTTTCTATAGAAAACTAAGCCTAACGTCAACTTTTCTATAGAAAACTAAGCCTACCATCAACTTTTCTATAGAAAACTAAGCCTAACGTAAACTTTTCTATAGAAAACTAAGCCTAACATCAACTTTTCTATAGAAAACTAAGCCTAACGTCAACTTTTCAATAGAAAACTTAGCCTAAGGTCAACTTTTCTATAGAAAACTTACCTTAATGTTAACTTTTCTATAAAAAAACTTACCCTAACGAGAACTTATCTATAAAAAATGTATCCTAACTTACCCTAACGTTATTTTTTATTTAGAAAACTTACCCTAACTTCAACTTTTCTATAGAAAACTTACCCTAACGACAATCTATCTATAAAAAATTTACCCTAACTTACCCTAACGTTATTTTTTTATATAGAAAACTTACTCTAACTACAACTTTTCTATAAAAAACTTACCCTAACGACAACTTATCTATAAAAAATTTACCCTAACTTACCCTAATGTTATTTTTTATATAAAAAAACTTACCCTAACTTCAACTTTTCTATTGAAAACTTACCCTAACCTCAACTTTTCTGCAGAAAACTTACCCTAACGTAAACTATTCTGCAGAAAACTTATTCTACCGTCAACTTTTTTATAGAAAACTTAAAATCCTAAATTTTTTCACAACTTTTTTCTCATATTCTCCCACTGTGCCTACACAAAACTTAGCCCAAACTACAAACTTTAAACTAAAATCCCTAACAAACAACACAAAAAAAAAACAAAAATCACCTAAAACTTTGACTGCATATCAAAGCAAAATTAACTAGCAAAAAAATAAAATTAAACCAAATCCAAAAAACTTTTGGTCTTAAGAATAATTTTCAAATGGCGTCTCATGCTAGGTTTTTTGGGTTTTGTAAGCACGACATCTGAAATTGTTTTGAAGTTCTTTTTCCTTTTAAAAATAGTTTCGTTTTTTTCACTCGATATAGCCAATGAATTAAAGGCCAAAAGAACAAAACAATAGCTGCAGCATGAAAATCCAGAAAATAAGGCTTCATCTTCAAAACAAAACTTAAAAAAAGAAAACACAAAAGCCCCTCAATCTTTTAGCCAAAACTACCAGAAGAAAAACGAACACCATCACCATAGGTGGTTAATCACCAATTAAATTCAACATTGGTAAAATTTGTTAAATTCAAATTTGAAATGATTCCAGGCTTTTAAACTCTTTTCGTGTTTTTGTTATTTGTCACTTGTTGCCACGGCTACACAGAGCTACAGCAACAGCTACACAGTTTATACCAAAATTTACCACTTAAATATGCTCTCAATATTCAAGAGTTTGGGAAGATGAAAAAAAATGAAATTAAATGGAAAACATGTCATGTTCTGAAAAATCAACGTAATTTGTTATTCAAATTATTTTAAATGATCTTAAGCTGCAGATACAACAGATCATTAATTCAAATGTGACTAATAAATCTTCCAAATGAAATAATCCGGAATTAAATGTAGATTTTTTTGGGCTGATATTTTAAAAAGAAATAAAGAACAAGTACAAAATGTTTTCAACTTTCCACGAAATTGGGTTATGCTTAAGTATAAGAAAATTAACATTATGTCGTTTCAATCTGAGGGCCTTCCGAATTCTTATTAAGAAATTTTTTTGAAAGATCTTCAGTTCAACTTTTCTATTCTCAGGAACAAAGTGTTAGGATAGGTCGAATTTTTACTGATACTATAGGGTGAAGTCAAAAATTTTGAAACGAAAAACTTAAATTTTAAACCTCAACATCTTCATCATAAAATTTTTAGACTTCTCCAAAACTTTTAATTTCACTTTAGATCAGTTATTATGGCGGCTCAATTCTCCGCATGTCTCCAGCTTTTCCTGACAATGTCATTAATGTACCCATTATATCTTTATATATTTAAAATGTTCTAATTCGATTTACTCTTTTCTAAGGGTTTGTAAACTCATCGTCCTAATTTCAAGATCTACCTATTCGAACAGATCCTACCTAGGATCAAACATATAAATTGTTATAAGCCGCCAAATCATTTCTCTGAGTAACTATTGTTATTTATTCGCTGGGATCTTATTCTTTTGAAATTACTAGCTCAGATCAACTCAAAATGGGTCATAAAGTTATTGTAAACACATATACAAGTCTTTCGATTACAATGATTGAGCCTTTTTTCGTTGATATCTCTGTAGTTTCTTAACCGATTTTCGCGACTTTTTCAGCAAATTTTATCTAGAGATTAAGGTCTATTGGATTGTTAAGGAAGCGATTGGTTCAGTAAAAGTTTTATCATAGACAGACTTTAATAAACTAAAAAGTTTATAGACTATAATGTTCAGGTTTTTGAGTTTATATCTTTATAGTTTTCAAATGAGTTTGAGCATAATTTTCATAAACTAAAATCTAGAGAATTTGCCCATCTATTTAAAAGTACTGGGAAGTTTATTCAAACTCTGGGGAGGGAGGCTTATTAAAACCAGAGGTCGGCACAAAGAGATCAGTACCAAAAATCGTCGGCAGAGTTGCCGTTTTTTTAAACTTTTAACTAAAATAGGTAATTTTTCAATGTGTAATTCTGATGTAAGTTTTCTACTCCATTTTTATCAAGAAAATTTTCTTTATCAAAAATTCCATAGAAAATGTTTTTATAAAAAATTTTTCTATAAAAAATTTTTTTTATCAAAAAATTTCTATAGAAATTTTTTTTATCTATAAAAATTTTTATTCTCAAAAATTTTTCTTTAAAAATTTTCTTTATCAAAAATTATTCTACAGAAAATTTTGTTATTAAAAAATTTTCTATAGAAAATTTTATTATCAAAAATTTTTCTATAGAAAATTTTTTTATAGAAATTTTTTTTTATCAAAAATTGTTCTATAAAAATTTTTTATCAAAAATTTTTCTATAAAAATTTTTTTTATCAAAAATTGTTCCATAAAAATTTTTTATCAAAAATTTGTTTATAAAAATTTTTTTCAAAAATTTTTCTATAAAAATTTTTTTTATCAAAAATTTTTCTACAAAAATTTTTTTATCAAAAATTTTTCTACAAAAATTTTTTTATCAAAAATTTTTCTATAAAAATTTTTTTATCAAAAATTTTTCTATAAAAATTTTTTTATCAAAAATTTTTCTATAAAAATTTTTTTATCAAAAATTTTTCTATAAAAATTTTTTTATCAAAAATTTTTCTATAAAAATTTTTTTATCAAAAATTTTTCCATAACAATTTTATTTATTATCAAAAATTTTGGTGTAGAAAATTTTTTTATCAAAAATTTTACTATCGAAAATTAGAAAACTTTTCATCAAAAATTTTTCAAAAAGAAAAATTATTCGCACTTGATCCCAGTCTGTTGCAGTCCAGTTGAGGCCCTATGCTCCACTGGGAGTCAAGGATAACAGAAGAAGATCCCAGTCTACTTTTTATCAAAAAAATTTCTATTGAAAATTTTTGATAAAAAAAATTTATCAGAAATTCTATAGAAAATGTTTTTTTCTATAGAAAATTTTTTTTTATCAAAAATTTTTCAACAGAATTTTTTTTTTATCAAAAATTTTTCGATAGAAATTTTTTTATAGAAAATTTTTTTATGCAAAATTTTTTTATAAATTTTTTTTTATCAAAATTTTTTATAGAATAATTTTTCTATAGGAAATTTTTTTATCAAAAATATTTCTATAGAAAATTTTATCAAAAATGTTTCTACAGAAAATTTTTTATCAAAAATAATTCTATAGAAAATTTTTTTATCAAAAATTTTTCTATCGAAAATTTTTTTATCAATAATTTTTCTATAGAAAATTTTTTTATCAACAATTTTTCTATAGAAAATTTTTTTATCAAAAATTTTTCTATAGAAAATTTTTCTTTATCAAAAATTTTTTTATAGAAAATTTTTTTCATTACAAATTTTTCCATTGACAATTTTTTTGCCAAAAATTTTTCTATAAAAAATTTTTTTATCAAAAATTTTTCATAAAGAAAAATGATTCGCACTTGATCTCAGTCTCTTACATTAATTTTATACAGAATTTTTTTATCAAAAATCTTTCTATAAAAATTTTTTTTTGTCAAAAATTTTTCAATAGAAATTTTTTTTATTAAATTTTTCAATC
The DNA here is from genome assembly GCA_933228675.1 of Stomorhina lunata. NCBI lineage: Eukaryota > Metazoa > Arthropoda > Insecta > Diptera > Rhiniidae > Stomorhina > Stomorhina lunata. Next base: position 119,527,267 of record OW121742.1, on the reverse strand, counting down.
AAAAATTTTTTTATTTAAAATTATTCTATAAAAAATTTTTGATCAAAAATTTTTCTATAAAAAATTTTTTATCAAAAATTTTCCAATAAAAATTTTTTTATCAAAAATTTTCCTATAAAAAATTCTTTACCAAAATTTTTTCTTTAAAAAATTTTTCTTTAAAAAATTTTTTTATCAAAAATTATTCTTTAGAAAAATTTTATCAAAAATTTTTCTTTAGAAAAATTTTTCTATAGAAAAATTTTATCAAAATTTTTTATCAAAAATTTTTCTTCAGGAAATTTTATTGTTTTATCAAAATTTTTTTTTATTGTTTTATAAAAAATTTTTCTATAGAAAACTTATTTATCAAAAATTTTTCTTCAGAAAATTTTATTGTCGAAAATATTTTCTATAGAAAATTTTTTTATCAAAAATTTTTCTATACAAAACTTTTTTATCAAAAATTTTTCTATAAATAATTTTACTATCAAAAATTTTTCTATAGAAGATTTTTTGATCAAAAATTTTTCAAAACGAAAAATTATTTGCTCTTGATCCCAGTCCATTGCATTTCTTAATAATATAATTAATAAATTATTGGTAAAAGCCAAAAAATAGATAATTTCTTTTTGTGAGAAATTTTTCTATGGATTTTTTTTTTTTTAGCAAAAATTTTGCTACAGAAAGTTTTTGTATCAAAAGTTCTTCTATAGAAAATTTTTCTACAGAAAAATATTTTGATCGAAAATTTTTTTTAGAAAAAAATTTTAATCGAATATTTTTCTATTGAATTTTTTTTTTTTGTTGAGAAAATTTTTTGATAGAAACATATTTATATCGAAAATTTTAACTGGAAAATATTATTATCGAAAAATTTTTTATTAAGAAAAATTTTATTGAAAAATTTTCTAAGCAATAATATTTTTATCAAAAAATTTCTATAAAAAAAATTTTTTATGGAAAATTTCTTAAAAATATTTTTGTTTGTAAATTTAGTAATAATGCGAGGTTTTCGATCTGTCTAAATTGGGGATAATCCTCCTTAAGAGATGGCTTAACCAACCATCGAAACGCGTCGAGGACTTTGGTTTCTCCGCAAACATTTTTTGGCTTTTTATCAATTAATTGGTCTGTTACATAAATAAATAAATGTAACAGAATTGGGATCAAATGCGAATAATCATTGTTTTTGAATAAAAAATATTTCTTTATACAAAAAATTTAAAAATCTGAAATTTTTTTACACTAGAATTTTTTCTGTTTCGAAAAATATTCCCAATTCGGTTACATTTATTTAACACAAGGTTTACAAAATCAATAGTATCATGGCAACAATGTTCGAGATATTTATTTGTTCTCTCGAACCATATATTTTCTTGCTATAAATTGGATTTTGATTTTGTTTCTTGCGCATTTTGGCTTTTCTTTAGCAAAGATATACAGTCCATACCACCAGGAGCCAAAGAGTTTTTGTAATTTTCGTAAATATCACGAGCATTAACTAAACTCGTGAAAATAAGTATGAAAATTATTAAGTTGGGATTTAATGATTTTCATACTTATTTTCACGAGTTTAGTTAATGCTCGTAATATTTACGAAAATTACAAAAACTCTTTGGCTCCTGGTGGTATGGACTGTATATCTTTGGTTATTACTGACAAGAAAAGCAAAAAGATTTGATAGTTTTGATAAGATAGCTCTTTCGAAAGGCTTGAAGAACGATGCCCTACATAACGCTTTTGCCTCCACTTGTCTAGTAGTTGTTGTTATAGATGTAAATGGGCATTAGTGATCTAGAAAAATCACTAAAGTGTTATGTCACATTGGCACAGTTATCCATACAATTGTCACAAACGTCAGTGTATGTGTATCATACCAATTATAGATTGCCTGTTTTTTTAACCAAATTATGGCATCAATTTCAATTCTTTCTCTATCAAATAATTAAATTAAATCCACAAGCATTTCTTTTCTCGTTCTCATCCTTATCGTATTACGCCATTCACAATTTAATATAATTTTGACTTGTCTATCAAAAGTTGCCATATTTTATTTAGAAATCATGTTATTGAATATAATTTCCATATTTATAGTTTTCAAACCATATAAAAAAAATAAATGTATTCAAAAAAAAAAAAAAAAACACAAAAATAAATTTCAAAAATGCAAAACTTTATTTGTAAAATTTTAACTACAACTTGATCATATATCACACAGTACGAGAATATACGCAATTTTTATTTTTCCAGTTTTTTTTTTTTTTTTGAAAAGATTCGATAACTAAAAGTTTGTGGATCTGAGTGTGTGAGAGTTTTGTAATTAAAATACAACATTGAGGAGGGAACTTTTCTTTTTTTTTTTTGATGACGGAAAATGAATCGTTATGCAAAGTTATGGCCAAACTCTATACAAGCTCCAGCTCCTGCTCAGCTGCTGCTTGGAAATGGTAGAGCATGCAATGCACACAATGTTCATCAGAGCCCACCACCACCACAAAATGTTCATAGACGAATTTATGTAGAAATTTTTGTTTAAAGCAATTGCAATTGCAAACAACATTCAAGTAAATTATAGAACGAGAACTAGTCGGAAGTCTAAGTATCTAGTAGGAAGAGGAGGAGCTGATTTTTGGTATGAATCTATAAAATTCATACTCATACCATGTGTATGAAGATAGATGGATAAATAAAGGTTTGGTTGCTTGTTTTGGCTGTTGGTCGAGTAGCTGGATAGATGATGGCTGGCTGATTGCATGAGTGGCACATAAGGACATACACACATACATCAGTATAAACATGCATGCTTGCATGAAAACTAAATTGGTTACAGGACTAACTTATACATCGACATACTAATTTAGAGACCCATGAAGTAATTTAGTCAGATCATTTTCCATTCGATTAAAAATAAGAATTTTTTGAAAAATTTCCTATTAAAAACAAATTTTTTTGAAAAATTTCCTATAAAAAAGGAAATTTTTAAAAAATTTCCTATAAAAATGGGAAATTTTTGCAAAATTTCCTATAAAAATGGGAAATTTTTGAAAAATTTCCTATAAAAATGGGAAATTTTTGAAAAATTTCCTATAAAAATAGGAAATTTTTGAAAAATTTCCTATAAAAATAGGAAATTTTTGAAAATCTTCCTATAAAAATAGGAAATTTTTGAAAAATTTCCTATAAAAATAGTAAATTTTTGAAAAATTTCCTATAAAAATAGTAAATTTTTGAAAAATTTCCTATAAAAATAGTAAATTTTTGAAAAATTTCCTATAAAAATAGGAAATTTTTGAAAAATTTCCTATAAAAATAGGAAATTTTTGAAAAATTTCCTATAAAAATAGGAAATTTTTGAAAAATTTCCTATAAAAATAGGAAATTTTTGAAAAATTTCCTATAAAAATAGGAAATTTTTGAAAAATTTCCTATAAAAATAGGAAATTTTTGAAAAATTTCCTATAAAAATAGGAAATTTTTGAAAAATTTCCTATAAAAATAGGAAATTTTTGAAAAATTTCCTATAAAAATAGGAAATTTTTGAAAAATTTCCTATCAAAATAGGTAATTTTTGAAAAATTCCCTATAAAAATAGGAAATTTTTGAAAAATTCCCTATAAAAATAGGAAATTTTTGAAAAATTTCCTATTTTTATTTCCTATAAACATAGGAAATTTTTGAAAAATTTCCTATAAACATAGGAAATTTTTGAAAAATTTCCTATAAAAATAGGAAATTTTTGAAAAATTTCCTATAAAAATAGGAAATTTTTGAAAAATTTCCTATAAAAATAGGAAATTTTCGAAAAATTTCCTATAAAAATAGGAAATTTTTGAAAAATTTCCTATAAAAATAGCAAATTTTTGAAAAATTTCCTATAAAAATAGGAAATTTTTGAAAAATTTCCTATAAAAATAGGAAATTTTTGAAAAATTTCCTATAAAAATAGGAAATTTTTGAAAAATTTCCTATAAAAATAGGAAATTTTTGAAAAATTTCCTATAAAAATAGGAAATTTTTGAAAAATTTCCTATAAAAATAGGAAATTTTTGAAAAATTTCCTATAAAAATAGGAAATTTTTGAAAAATTTCCTATAAAAATAGGAAATTTTTGAAAAATTTCCTAAAAAAATAGGAAATTTTTGAAAAATTTCCTATAAAAATAGGAAATTTTTGAAAAATTTCCTATAAAAATAGGAAATTTTTGAAAAATTTCCTATAAAAATAGGAAATTTTTGAAAAATTTCCTATAAAAATAGGAAATTTTTGAAAAATTTCCTATAAAAATAGGAAATTTTTGAAAAATTTCCTATAAAAATAGGAAATTTTTGAAAAATTTCCTATAAAAATAGGAAATTTTTGAAAAATTTCCTATAAAAATAGGAAATTTTTGAAAAATTTCCTATAAAAATAGGAAATTTTTGAAAAATTTCCTTTAAAAATAGGAAATTTTTGAAAAATTTCCTATAAAAATAGGAAATTTTTGAAAAATTTCCTATAAAAATAGGAAATTTTTGAAAAATTTCCTATAAAAATAGGAAATTTTTGAAAAATTTCCTATAAAAATAGGAAATTTTTGAAAAATTTTCTATAAAAATAGGAAATTTTTGAAAAATTTCCTATAAAAATAGGAAATTTTTGAAAAATTTTCTATAAAAATAGGAAATTTTTGAAAAATTTCCTATAAAAATAGGAAATTTTTGAAAAATTTCCTATAAAAATAGGAAATTTTTGAAAAATTTCCTATAAAAATAGGAAATTTTTGAAAAATTTCCTATAAAAATAGGAAATTTTTGAAAAATTTCCTATAAAAATAGGAAATTTTTGAAAAATTTCCTATAAAAATAGGAAATTTTTGAAAAATTTCCTATAAAAATAGGAAATTTTTAAAAAATTTCCTATAAAAATAGGAAATTTTTGAAAAATTTCCTATAAAAATAGGAAATTTTTGAAAAATTTCCTATAAATATAGGAAATTTTTGAAAAATTTCCTATAAAAATAAGAAATTTTTGAAAAATTTCCTATAAAAATAAGAACTTTTTGAAAAATTTCCTATAGAAATAGGAAATTTTTGAAAAATTTCCTATAAAAATAGGAAATTTTTGAAAAATTTCCTATAAAAATAGGAAATTTTTGAAAAATTTCCTATAAAAATAGGAAATTTTTGAAAAAATTCATATAAAAATAGGAAATTTTTGAAAAATTTCCTATAAAAATAGGAAATTTTTGAAAAATTTCCTATAAAAATAGGAAATTTTTGAAAAATTTCCTATAAAAATAGGAAATTTTTGAAAAATTTCCTATAAAAATAGGAAATTTTTGAAAAATTTCCTATAAAAATAGGAAATTTTTGAAAAATTTCCTATAAAAATAGGAAATTTTTGAAAAATTTCCTATAAAAATAGGAAATTTTTGAAAAATTTCCTATAAAAATAGGAAATTTTTGAAAAATTTCCTATAAAAATAGGAAATTTTTGAAAAATTTCCTATAAAAATAGAAAATTTTTGAAAAATTTCCTATAAAAATAGGAAATTTTTGAAAAATTTCCTATAAAAATAGGAAATTTTTGAAAAATTTCCTATAAAAATAGGAAATTTTTGAAAAATTTCCTATAAAAATAGGAAATTTTTGAAAAATTTCCTATAAAAATAGGAAATTTTTGAAAAATTTCCTATAAAAATAGGAAATTTTTGAAAAATTTCCTATAAAAATAGGAAATTTTTGAAAAATTTCCTATAAAAATAGGAAATTTTTGAAAAATTTCCTATAAAAATAGGAAATTTTTGAAAAATTTCCTATAAAAATAGGAAATTTTTGAAAAATTTCCTATAAAAATAGGAAATTTTTGAAAATTTTCCTATAAAAATAGGAAATTTTGGAAAAATTTCCTATAAAAATAGGAAATTTTGGAAAAATTTCCTATAAAAATAGGAAATTTTGGAAAAATTTCCTATAAAAATAGGAAATTTTGGAAAAATTTCCTATAAAAATAGGAAATTTTGGAAAAATTTCCTATAAAAATAGGAAATTTTGGAAAAATTTCCTATAAAAATAGGAAATTTTGAAAAAATTTTTTATCAGATCTTTCATCAGATAATTCCGCCCTTTCGATTCCCCGGGTTACTCAGGCTAGCGTGTTTTCCTTCATGCCAAATGTGTGATTGTGCACAAAAGGAGTTAGTGTTAGTTTGTGTGAAATTTGTTTTCTCAACAAAATTAATAGTTAAAAATGCAAAAATCCAACAATTGAATTTGAGGCAAAAACGTTCAAATTATTGCAATTTTTGAGTTTGACGCCATTTTAAAAAAAATGCTTTAAATGAAAATATGGAAATTTACATGTAACGATCTCGCAGTTGCTTTATTGCGAGATAAAGGGTTTTGTACGATTTTGTTTTGTGATTGTAAATGAGGATTCGAAATAAAGGCCGATTTTAAATTTAGAGGTTTATTAGTGATGAAATTGATGTTTATAGGAACTTTATCTTAAATAGTTATTTGAAGCTTTAAGGATAGTCTTTATAATACGAAATTGGTTAAAGATTTTCATAAAAAATTTCGATTTTGTTTGAACAAAAAATGTAATTCATAGATGGAGTCACTTCAGACATCTCTTTGACTCTACTTATTTTAACTAAAATATATCCATTATATGATTCTTATCTAAACTAAAGCCCTTTTTGGGAACCACTGGATATTTGCTTAAAATATATTTTCGTTATCGTTTTGGCTGCTCTAATAAACTTTATTCAAATTGCAGTATTTTAGAGGATTCGAATGAAATTTGCAATAATTTTCCTTTTTAATATATGTACAATATTTTTATTTCAAAGCGAAATTTTTCCATAAGTTAAATAAATGGAAAATATTGTTTTATTGCAGAATAAAATTTGCATACAATTAAAAATATGTTCGATGAACCCTTAAAAAATGAACAATTTTGGTATATGAAAATTTTTGTATATACAAAAATTGTTCGATATAAAAATTTTTCTATAGAAAACTTAACGATAAATAGTTTATATTTAAAATTTTTCGATATGATAATTTTGTTCATAGAAAATTTTTCAATATTTTCGATAAAAATTTTTTTATAGAAAATTTTTAGATAAGAAAATTTTTAATAATTTAGAAAATATTTTAATATGAAAATTTTTCTATAGAAAATTTTTCGATATTGAAAATTTTTCTATAGAAAATTTTTCGATATTGAAAATTTTTCTATAGAAAATTTTTCGATATTGAAAATTTTTCTATAGAAAATTTTTCGATATTGAAAATTTTTCTATAGAAAATTTTTCGATATTGAAAATTTTTCTATAGAAAATTTTTCGATATTGAAAATTTTTCTATAGAAAATTTTTCGATATTGAAAATTTTTCTATAGAAAATTTTTCGATATTGAAAATTTTTCTATAGAAAATTTTTCGATATTGAAAATTTTTCTATAGAAAATTTTTCGATATTGAAAATTTTTCTATAGAAAATTTTTCGATATTGAAAATTTTTCTATAGAAAATTTTTCGATATTGAAAATTTTTCTATAGAAAATTTTTCGATATTGAAAATTTTTCTATAGAAAATTTTTCGATATTGAAAATTTTTCTATAGAAAATTTTTCGATATTGAAAATTTTTCTATAGAAAATTTTTCGATATTGAAAATTTTTCTATAGAAAATTTTTCGATATTGAAAATTTTTCTATAGAAAATTTTTCGATATAGAAAATTTTTCTATAGAAAATTTTTTAATATTAAAAATTTTTTTATAGAAAATTTTTCAATATTAAAAAGTTTTCTTTAGAAAATTTTTCAATATAAACAATTTTTCTATAAAAATTTTTTCAATATTAAAAATGTTTCTATAGAAAATTTTTCAATATTAAAAATGTTTCTATACAAAATTTTTGTATATTAAAAATTTTTCTATAGAAAATTTTTCAATACATTTTCGATATTGAAAATTTTTCAATAGAAAATTCTTCGTTATTGAAAATTTTTCTATAGAAAATTTTTCGATATTGAAAGTTTTTCTATAGAAAATTTCTCGATATTGAAAGTTTTTCTATAGAAAATTTTTCGACATTGAAAATTTTTTCGATATTGAAAATTTTTCGATATAGAAAATTTTTCTTTAGAAAATTTTTTGATATTGAAAATTTTTCTTTAGAAAATTTTTCTATAGAAAATTTTTCGATATTGAAAATTTTTCTATAGAAAATTTTTCGCTATTGAAAATTTTTCTATAGAAAATTTTTCGATATCTATCGATATAGAAAATTTTTCAATATTAAAAATTTTTCTATAGAAAATTTTTCTACAGAAAATTTTTCATATTAAAAATTTTTCTGTAGAAAATTTTTCAATATTAAAAATTTTTCTATGGAAATTTTTTCAATATTGAAAATTTTTGTATAGAAAATTTTTCAATATTAAAAATTTTTCTATAGAAAAGTTTTCAATATTAAAAATATTTCTATAGAAAATTTTTCAATATTAAAAAGTTTTCCAATAGATTTTTTTATAGAAAATTTTTCAATATTAAAAATTTTTCTATAAAAAATTTGTCAATATTAAAAATTTTTCTATAGAAAATTTTTCAATATTAAAAATTTTTTCTATAAAAAATTTTTCAATATAAAAAATTTTTCAATATAAAAAATTTTTCAGTAGAAAATTTTTCAATATTAAAAATATTTCAGTAGAAAATTTTTCAATATTAAAAATTTTTCTTAAGAAAACATATTATGCAGATAATTTTCCTATGAAAAAACTGTTATACAGATAATTTTTCTATAGAAAAACTTTTATACAGGCAATTTTTCTATACAAAAACTGTTATACAGACACTTTTTCTCTAGAAATACTGTTATACAGACAATTTTTCTATAGGAAAACTGTTATACAGACAATTTGTTTTACAGAAAAACTGTTATACAGACAATTTTTGTACAGAAAAATTGTTAAACGTACAATCTTTCTATGGAAAGTTGTGTTTTTTCTCTAAAAAAAATTTTCGATACTAACAATTATTCAATTTAAATATTTTTCTATAGAAATTTTTTTGATATGCAAATTTCTTTACAAAATAATTTTTTTAATCAAAATTTTTCTATGAAAAAACTGTTATACAGACATTTTTTGTATAGAAAAACTGTTAAACAGTCAATTTTGCTATAGAAAAACTGTTATACAGACAAGTTTTCTATAGAAAAACTGTTTTGTAGACAACTTTTCTATAAAAAACTTTTAAACAGAAAATTTTTTTTTTGAAAAACTTTTATACAGACAATTTGGGTACATAAAAACTGTTATACAGATAATTTTTCTATTAAAAAAAACTGTTATATACGCAATTTTTCTATAGAAAAACTGTTATACAGACAATTTTTGTATAGAAAACCTGTTATACAGACAATTTTTGTACAGAAAAATTATTAAAAGGACAATTCTTCTATAGAAAAACTGTTATACAGACAATTTTTCTATGGAAAATTTGTTATACAGACAATTTTTGTACAGAAAAATTATTAAAAGGACAATTCTTCTATAGAAAAACTGTTATACAGACAATTTTTCTATGGAAAATTTGTTATACAGACTTTTTTTATAGAAAATCGATAGACAGACTGTTATAGATAGATAGAAAAATTGTTATTTGGAAAATTTTCTAAAGCTAAACTGTTATACTTTCTAGAATTTGAAATGTGTCGGCTTTCAGTTTTTTCCATAGGTCATTACTCGCAACTATGCCCCCTTATCTTTCTAACCTTTTGAACTCTTGCTGAGCTTTATTTGATTACTTTAATGAAATAGCAAAAATTCTTAACATAATTTTTTCTACATAACAATTCCTAATGTTTTCTAACCAGGAAAAAAATCTAAATAAATAGAATTTCAAATATAAGTTAATACCCACTGAGTTAAAACTCTATTACCGGCATCATCATTACTCGTATATTGACAATGAAAGTCTAGAAATAGGCAAAATAAAAAAGATTCGGATCTTGAAACAAAAAAAAGACTTCAATTAAAAGCGTGAATATTTCTACTCACGTCTATTCGAGTCATTTATGAATTGTTGGTGTTCGAAGGAAGGACGGACGGGCTGATTGTCGGTGGTTTAAAAATATGAGGACATGATTATTCCAATTTAATGGCTCGTTCAAATTGTTAAAGAATTGTTAGCAACAAAAAAATAAGTTCATTAAAGATTTTTTTCTAGGGTAAATCAACTGTTTTCAAATGTTTTGTCTGTCTGTCAGGTTTTTTTGTCCGTCTGTCTTGTTTTTTCTAAACCGAGAATCTTTAACGGCTGCATGTTTTTTTGAATCTTTCTCTGTTTTTTATAATTATCAAATTCTAATTATTTGTTTTACCATAAAAACCCAGGGAAAAAAGACTAGAAAACGGATTAATTTGGTTTCCAACACTCGTTCTTTACTTTTTGTCTATTTTCGATTATTCTTTCGTTATTGTTACAATTTTTGTGGTTCGAGTTCTTTTTTTGTTCGTTTATTGTTATAGAATAAAATTGAAGTAATTATACAATATTTTTAACACTTCATTTTCAATGGCATGTAATTTAAATTATTTCTAAACGTGATTTTTAATTTAATGATCTAATTGTTGTAAATGTGGTTAACTTCAATATTTTTTATCTTTTCGATATAAAAAATGATTTCATTTTTTTTTTACTTTAGGTTCTAAAAATTTTATGGGGGAGGTTATTTTAAATAGAGGAAATGATTTGATTTAAATTAGAATTTATTCGTTTGGAATAATTGGAATAGTATAAAAAAAAGGTTTGAAGTACTACTTAATAGCTCTCTAATTTCAGTACAAAAAAATTATCAAAACAAATTGTTAGTATAACAGTTTTTGTATATATAGTTATCTGTATTACACATTTTCTATAGAAAAATTGTCTGTATAACAGTTTTTCTATAGAAAAATTGTCTCTATAATAGTTTTTCTATAGAAAAATTATCAGTTTTTCTATAGAAAAATTGTCTAAATAACAGTTTTTCTAAAGAAAAATTGTCTGTGTAACATTTTTTCCATGTAAAAATTGTCTGTATAACAGATTTAATAGAAAAATTGTCTGTATAACAGTTTCTCCATAGAAAGATTTTCCGTATTCAAGTTTATCTATAGAAATCTTATCTATATAACAGTTTTTGTATAGAAAAATTGTCCGTATAACAGTTTTTCTACAGAAAAATTGTCTGTGTAACAGTTTTTTTCAATAGAAAATAGTATGTATAACAGTTTTTCTATAGAAAAATTTTCTGTATAACAGTTTTTCTATAGAAAAGCTGTTTGTATATCAGTTTTTCTATAGAAAATTTGTCGGTATAACAGTTTTTCTATAGAAAATTTGTCTGTATAACAGTTTTTCTATAGAAAATTTGTCTGTATAACAGTTTTTCTATAGAAAAATTGTCTGTATAGAATTTGTTCTCTGGAAAATTTGTGTGTATAATAGTTTTTCTATGGAAAAATTGTCTGTATAACAGTTTTTTTTTTTAGAAAATTTGTCTGTATAACAGTTTTTCTGTAGCAAAATTGTCTGTATAGTAGTTTCTTCATAAAAAAATTATCTGTATGACAGTTTTTCTATAGAAATATTGTCTCTATAACAGTTTTTCTATAGAAACATTTTGCTTATAACAGTTTTTCTATAGAAAAATTGTCTTTATAACAGTTTTTCTATAGAGAAAGATTTTCTATAGAAAAATTGTCTGTATAACAGTTTTTCTGTAGAAAAACTGTCTGTATAGCAGTTTTTCTATAGAAAATTTATCTGTATAACAATTTTTCCATAGAAAAATTGTTATGAAAAATCTTTTCTCTGTAAAATTTGTATGTATAACAGTTTTTCTATGAAAAAATTGTCTGTATAACAGTTTTTTTTAGAAAATTTGTCTGCATAACAGTTTTTCTATAGAAAAGTTGTCTGTATTACAGTTTTTTTATGGAAAAATTGTCTGTATAACAGTTTTTCTGTTGTAAAATTGTCCGTATAGTAGTTTCTTCATAAAAAAAATTATCTGTATGACAGATTTTCTACAGAAATATTGTCTGTGTAGCAGCTTTTATATAGAAACATTTTGTGTATAACAGTTTTTCTATAGAAAAATTGTCTTTGTAACAGTTTTTCTATAGAGAAATTGTCTTTATAACAATTTGTCTGTAGAAAAATTGTCTGTATAACAGTTTTTCTATACAAAAGTTGTCTGTATAACAGTTTTTCTCTAGAAAAATCGTCTGTATAACAGTTTTTCTGTAGAAAAATTGTCTATATGACAGTGTTTCTATAAAAAAAAATGCCTCTATAACAGTTTTTCTACAAAAAGATTGTCTGTATGACAGTTTTTTTTTATAGAAATTTGTATGTATAAAAGTTTTTCTATAGAAAAGTTGTCTGTATAACAGCTTTTCTATAGAAAAATGGTCTGTATAACAGTTTTTCTATAGAAAGATTGTCTGTATAACAGATTCTCTATAGAAAAATTGTCTGTATACCAGATTTTCTATAAAAGAATTGTCTGTTTAACAGTTTTTTTTAAGAAAATTTGTCCGTATACCAGATTTTCTATAGAAGAATTGTCTGTTTAACAGTTTTTTTTAAGAAAAATTGTCTGTATAACAAATTTTCTATAGAAAAATTGTCTGTATACCAGATTTTCTATAGAAGAATTGTCTGTATAACAGTTTTTCTATAGAAAAATTGTCTCTATAACAGTTTTTTTTAAGAAAATTTGTCTGTACAACAGTTTTCCTATAGGAATATTGTCTGTATAACAGTTTTTTTTATAAAAATTGTCTGTGTAGTAGTTTTTTTTTTATAAAAAATTTTCTGTATAACTGTTTTTCTATAGAAAAATTGTCTGTATACAAGTTTTTCTCAGGAAAAATTTGTCTGTATAACAGTTTTTCTATGGAAAAATTCTCTGTATAACAGTTTTTCTGTAGCAAAATTGTCTGTATAGTAGTTTTTTCATAAAAAAATTATCTGTATAACAGTTTTTTTTATAGAAAAATTGTCTGTATAACAGTTTTTCTATAGAAAAATTGTCTGTATAACAGTTTATCTTTAGAAAAAATTTTTGAATATTAGTTTTTTATGCAAAAATGATCTATAAACAATTTTTCTATGGAAAAATTGTCTGTATAATAATTTATCCATAGAAAAATTGTGTGTATGACTTTTAATCTCTGAAAAAAAAACTTTTCCTGATGACAGCTTTTCTATATAAAATTGTTTTGTATACCAGTTTTCAGTATAACAGTTTGTTTATTTGAAAATTGGGTGTGTTGTGACTTCCTTTTCACAACTTGCTGTTAATATGTGTTAATAATCGTTTAAACATTCCGCTTTACTCTCAATGTAATTGAAGTAAAAGTTTCATTAAATATTTTCTAAACGATAATTGATCTTCAAACCGCGAATATATAATCAAATGCATTTGAAAAAATACTACAACATAAGAGTAATTACAAAGCTCATACAAGACTGGCCAAAGCGATCAAGGCAACGAGAAAGAAAAGATCATTTCCTGTTTAACAAACCAGAAACAATTGGAACAATTTTACTGACTTTTATTGCTCTACTTAACGATTAAATTACTCGTACGAACGGGAAATAGAAGACGCATTTGCTTTATATGACGAGTATTTTTGGGTTCACACTTAAATTATAATTTCTAAATTTCTTTTATTTTCTTTTTTGAGCTATACAATTTTTTTTTCCATTTTCCCAAAATGATGCCCAAATTACTTATTAATATTGCTCTGTGGGATTATAATTAAGTAGCCGAAGTTTTTTTTCTTTTTCTATGGAACCACAGAAATCATCTAATATTTTTCTATGATTGAACCCAGGGAGGAGAGCATTTGATTGTGGTTTGATGAATGCAGGCGTATGACGACCGTTAGAAATTGAAATCATAACAATTGATCTAGTTTTTTTTATTTCTTTCTTTCATTTCTTTTACCTATCTAAACACCTTCAACGTCTATCTTAGAGCCAAAAGATGGCTGTAGTTCGGAATTTTGTATTGAGTTAAATATGTAGTGATCTGAAACTGTAGCAAAGAATTTGATTTGAAAACAAAAATATCTAAAATCTCATCAATTGTCGATTACAGTGCTGATGATTAAAATTACCTTTAAATGAAGATAAAGAAAGAAATGAATATAAATGATAATAATGTTTTGATAATGTTAGAGGATTTCAAAACACTGAGAGAAAAAAAGGGAATAGCCTAGGTTATTATAACCTTCACCACCATAGGTGGAAAAAATATATCGGGTTTGTGCTGATGTTTGTAACGCATAGAAATATTGGTCTGAGACCCACCTTTTAGTACACCAATCGAATTAGAACCACTCCCTGAGTTGTTTTAACGATGTCCGTCCGGTTGCTTGGCAGGCTGGCTGGCCGGTTATCCATGTAAGCTTGTTATCATCCTACAGGCCGTAACTTTAAAGATAATTTGATGAAATTTGGCACAGGCTTATATTTTGGTCCAAGGACAATCCTTATTCTTTTTGGGTGAAATCGGATTACTATTTCGGGTACCTCTCAAAGGGATGCCTTCATGGAATAGAGTTTTTGGTCCTTTACAGCCACAAATTTAGTTGTATTTTCATAATACTCAGCACAAATATTGCTTATCATAACCTTAATCCGTGTTTCTAATTTTGCGGAAATCGGCCTATATTTGACCATACCTCCCATACAAGATACATTTTCAAAAGACGTTTAAATGCACATAAACGCACATAAACATTAATAACTCTAAAGATAAATGCATTTGATTACTTAAACTTTGCATAGACAAATATTTTATAAATATGAACCAATAACTAAAATTTGGTAACAATCGGTCCATAATTGACCCTAGCTCCCATATCAGGCCCTTAGCCGGAAATGATATAAATCTCGAAATTTAAAAAAAAAAATAGCACATAGTATATATATGTATGTCTCTAAGACTTAAGGAAAACTTGTTTAATTATTGGTCCATATTTGAAATTAGTAATGAAGGGTATGATATAGTCGGGCTTGACCGACAATAGCTTTTCTTACTTGTTTTGATTGCCTTCGTATTTTTCTCTAAATGGTTCCAATACTCACCCGTAATATGACATATAACATTTCCCCTTATCTATAACATAATCACCATTTCTCTCAGTGTCTACACCCAACATTACCCTCAAATTCCTAATGTTTCCTAGACGGCTTCTTAAGCCACAGCTTCTTTTGACTCTAACCAACCTCTAACGACAGCGACTTCTTGTATTGTTTGCTTATTCTTTCTCCTGGTTTTTATATCAAAATACAATATTTATTCGTTACCGACAGAAGAAGCAAAAAAAAACAAAACATCAAATCATAATGATTAATAATCATTATAATTTAACTTCAATTCACAGCTACTGACAAAGCCCTAAAGTACAATAAGACAAAAAAAAAAATAAAAATTCTTTAAATCATAAATACTTTTTTTTTTCATTTCCCCATCATCATTCTAATATTACGAGTTCTAAGGTTTTAAATCTTTTTATTTTGAACTTTGGCTTATTGTGGGTTTTTTCTCGAACCTCTAACAATTTCTTTTATTCTTTTCGATATTTTGTATTGTTTGGAAATTAATAGAAAACTCCAGGAAGTTTTAGAAAAAACCTATAATAAGAAGCACGAGTAAATAGAACTTAAAGCATTTTAATTATAACGATATTTTAATTGTACCAGGTCGAAAAAGTACAGACCCAAAGGTTCTAAAATAGAACTTTTGTTAACACTGAGTGAATAGAGAGGAAAAGATCAAACTACTTCAAAACATTTTAACAGTTTTCTATAGTAAAAATTTACTTAAGCCTTTTTCATTTAACGCTTCCAATCTTTAAATTTAAATAGAACAAAGAAGGTTATGTTGGCTTTGAAAAACTCACCAGAAAAAGACTAATGAGATCAAAACGCATGATCTTAGTGGCCAGTTCACAACACCTAACCTCACCTAAAATGACTATGGATTCATATCTTTTAGGCATAATAACAACAATATGTCATGATGATGTCAGTATAACATTTTTTCTACAAAAAATTTCAGTATAACAGTTTTCTGTAAACAAAATGTCTGTACAAAACTTTTTCTGCTAAACAATTTTTAGTATAACAGTTTTTTTTTAGAAAAAAATTACAGTATAACAGTTTTTATATAATAAAATATGTCAGTATAACAGTTTTTGTATAAAAAAATGTCAGTTTAACAGTTTATCTACAGAAAATGTCAGTATAACAGTTATTCTATATAAAAAATTTCAGTATAACAGTTTTTTTGTAGAAAAAATTTTAGTATAACAAATTTTCTATTGAAAAAATTTCAATATAACAGTTTTTCTATAGAAAAAATGACATTATAACAGTTTTTCTTTGAAACAAATACCAGTATAACAGTTCTTCCTTAGAAAAAATGTTAATATAAAGAACAGTTATTTTATAGTACTTTTCTACAGAAAAAACTTCAGTATAACTGATTTTCTAAAGACAAACTGACAGTATAACAGTTTTACTTTAAAGCAAATACCAATATAATAGTTCTTCCTTAGAAAAAATGTCAATACACAAGTTTAAGTTTTCAGTATAACAGTTTTTCTATAGAAAAAATTTTAATATAACAGTTTATCTATAGAAAAAATTTCAGTATAACAGTTTTTATTTAAAACAAATACCAGTATAAAAGTTCTTCCTAAGAAAAAATGTCAATATAAAATTTTTATTATGGAAAAAAATGTCAGTATAACAGTTTGTCTACAGAAAAAATTTCAATATAATAGTTTTCCTATCAAAAACTTTCAGTATAACAGTTTTTCTTTAATAAAAAATGTCAAAAAAAAAACACTGTTATTTTATAGAAAAAATTTCAGTATAACAGATTTTCTATAGAAAAAACTTCAGTATAACATTTATTTTATAGACAAAATTTCAGTATTACAATAAAGAAAAAATGACAGTATGCCAGTTTTTCTTTAAAACAAATACCAGTAAAACAGTTTTTCCTTAGAAAATATGTCAATATAAAAGTTTTGCTAAAGAAAAAATTTTGGTATAACAGTTTTTCTACAGAACAAATTTCTGTATAACAGTTATTTTATAGAAAAAATGTCAGTATTACAATTTTTCTATAGAAAAAATTTCATTATAATAGTTTTCTATAGAAAAAAATTCAGTATAACAGTTTTTCTATAAAAAAAAACCTCAGTATAACAGTTTTACTATAGAAAAAATGTATATATAAAAGTCTTTTTTTAGAAAAAATTTCAATATGACAGTATAACAGTTCTTCCTTAGAAAAAATGTCAATAGAAAAGTTTTACTATAAAAAAATGTCAGTATAACAGTTTCTCTATAGAAAACATTTCAGTATAACAGTGTTCTATAGAAAAAATTTATGTATACAATTTTTTTATAAAAAAAAAATAACAGTCTTTCTATGGAAAAATTTCTTTATAACAGTTATTTTATTGAAACAAATTCAGTATAACAGTTTTTCTATAGAAAAAATTTCAGTATAACGGTTTTTCTATAGAAAAAACTTCTGTATACCTGTTTTTTTATAGAACAAAAATTGGTATAACAGTTTTTCTATAGAAAAATTTTAATATTGCAGTTTTTCTATAGAAAAAATTCAGTATAACAGTATAACAGTAACCAGTACAACAGTTCTTCCTTAGAAAAAAGGTCAATATACAATTTTTACTATAGAAAAAATTCAATATAACAGTTCTTTTTTCGAAAAATGACAGTATTAAAGTTTTCTTCTAAAAAAGTCAGTGTAACAGTTTCACTATAGAAAAAAGAAAGTAAAACTGTTATTTCACAAGAAATTCCAGTGTAATAGTTTTTCTATAGAAAAATTTCAGTATAACAGTTTTTCTATATAAAAATTGCCATTATAACAGTTATATAAAGAAAAAAATGTCAGTATAACCGTTTTAAAAAGAAAAAATCTCAGTATAACAGTTTTTCTAAAGAAAAGATCTCAGTATAACAGTTTTTCTAAAGAAAAAATGTCAGTTTGAACAGTTTAACTAAAGAAAAAATGTCATTATAACAGTTTAACTAAAGAAGAAAGTTCAGTATCTTAGATTTTCTACAAAAAAAAAATGTCAGTATAACAGTTTTTTTTTTTTGTAAAAAAAAATTCAGTACAACAGTTTTTTTATACACAAAAAATTTCAGTATAACAGTTTTTCTACAAAAAGTGTCAGTAATAGCTTTTCTATACACATTTTCCAATTGCACAGTTATTATATAGAATTTTATTTGGTATAACAGTTTTTCAATAGAAATCTTACCGATATAACAGATTTGTTAACACTTCATAATATTTTTTATTCATTTTGATAAAAAAAAAAATATAACAGTATAACAGTTTATAGTGGTCAGTTTGACAGTTCTTCTATATAAGTTATTCTACAAGAATAAGGTTTTTTTATATAAATTTTTCAAAGAAACGATATCAGTATATTATAGTATAACAGTTATATATTCAATTAATAAACTCAATAAACTTTAATTGCTTTCAATTAACTTTAATGGAAATAAGTAAAAAAAAACAACAATTGTATCTTCTATGTATATGGTCCTTTGCCTGATGTGAGTCTCCTTCTGGTCTTTTCCATTTACGATATCCTGAAAAGGCTATCCATATACATATGTACAAAATATTTGATAGAAGTAATTTTAAACAACATTTGTTACACATATTTATTGTCCCAATTCCAAAGAACCTTCTTTCTATCAATAGCATGAGAAGACATAGCTAACATTAGGGGCTTACCTTATTAACGACATTAACAATAATAGTCATTACAATCAAATTTCTCAAATATTCCAAAAATGTTTCAATAAAAACATGATTTACTTTTAACATATGAACTCACTTGACTTATTGTTTTTGCATAAATGGATACCACCCTAACACCCACATCCCAATATAATGATGATTTTTATTAAATTGTTTTTTCCCAATAATTTTATGGGTTATGAGAATTTAAATTTTAATTAAATATCAACAAAATGTGTAAAAAACATTGTATGCTCTTGAAAAAACAATTTTGCAAGAATTTTTTTATTGATTCTTTTGACATTATCGTGATGGTTTTCAATATCATTTTCTGAACTAAGAGGGCGCTATGATTAAATTTTAAATATTTTTTTGGAAATTTCATTTAATTAAATTGTTGGCATATAATATGATAATAACAGCCATAAATTCATACAGGAAATTCAGAGAAAAATTCAAATATAAACATCATTGATTTTAATGAAAGTTCTGAGAATTACTTGTATTGAATAAATCGAATAAATATGAAAAAATCATTTAAAGTTATTAAAATCAAAAACTTATAACAATGTTTCTATAGAAAAAGTGGCTGTTTTGCTATAAAAAATAACAGAAAAGGTGACTGTATAACAGTTTTTCTATAACAAAAGTGACTGTATAACAGTTTTTCTATAGAAAAGTGATTGTGTAGCAGTTGTTCCATAGAAAAAGTGACTGTATAACAGTTTTTCTATAGAAAAAGTGACTGTATAACAGTTTTCTATAGAAAAAGTGACTGTATAACAGTTTTTCTATAGAAAAAGCGACTGTATAACAGTTTTTCTATAGAAAAAGTGACTGTATATCAGTTTTTCTATCGAAAAAGCGACTGTATAACAGTTTCTCTATAGAAAAAGTGACTGTATAACAGTTTTTTTTATAGAAAAAGTGACTGTATAACAGCTTTTCTATAGAAAAAGTGACTGTATAACAGTTTTTCTACAGTAAAAGTTACTGTATAACAGTTTTTCTATAGAAAAAGTGACTGTATAACAGTTTTTCTATAGAAAAGGTGACTAAATAACAGTTTTCTATAGAAAAAGTGACTGTATAACAGTTGTTCTATAGAAAAAGTGACTGTATAACAGTTGCTCTATAGAAAAAGTGACTTTATAACAGTTTCTGTAAAAAAAATGTGACTGTATAACAGTTTTTCTATAGAAAACGTGACTTAACAGTTTTTCAATAGAAAGAGTTACTGTGTAACAGTTTTTCTATAGAAAAAGTAATTGTATAACAGTTTTTTTTTGTTCTATAGAAAAAGTGACTGTATAAAAATGTTTCTGTAAAAAAGTGTGTGTATAACAGTTTTTCTATAGAAAAAGTGACTATATAACAGTTTTTCTATAGAAAAAGTGACTGTATAACAGTTGTTCTATAGAAAAAGTGACTGTATAACAGTTGCTCTATAGAAAAAGTGACTGTATAACAGTTTCTGTAAACAAATGTGACTTTATAACAGTTTTTCTATAGAAAACGTGACTTAACAGTTGTTCTATAGAAAAAGTTACTGTGTAACAGTTTTTCTATAGAAAAAGTAATTGTATAACAGTTTTTTTTTTGTTCTATAGAAAAAGTGACTGTATAAAAATGTTTCTGTAAAAAAGTGTGTGTATAACAGTTCTTCTATAGAAAAAGTGACCGTATAACAGTTTTTCTAAGAAAAAGTGACTGCATATCAGTTTTTCTATAGAAAAGTGACTGTGTAACAGTTTTTCTATAGAAAAAGTGACTGTGTAACAGTTTTTCTATAGAAAACGTGACTGTGCAACAGTTTTTCTGTAGAAAATGTGACTATATAACAGTTTTTCCATAGAAAAAGTGACTGTATAACAGTTTTTCTATGGAAAAAGTGACTGTATAACAGTTTTTTTATAGAAAAAATGAGTGTGCAACAGTTTTCCTATAAAAAAAAGTGACTGTATAACAGTTTTTCTATAGAAAAAAAGACTGTATAACAGTTGTTCTATAGAAAAAGTGACTGTATAAAAATGTTTCTGTAAAAAAGTGTCTGTATAACAGTTTTCTATAGAAAAAGTAATTGTCTGACAGTTTTTCTATAGAAAAAGTGGCTGTATAACAGTTTTTCTGTAGAAAATGTCACTGTATAATAGTTTTTCTATAGAAAAATGTGACTGTATAACAGTTTTTCTAAAGAAAAATTGTCTGTATAACAGTTTTTCTATACAAAAATTGTAATACAATTTTTTTATAGAACAATTTTCTGTATAACAGTTTTTCTTTAGAAAAATTGTCTGTATAACAGTTTTTCTTTAGAAAAATTATCTGTATAACAGTTTTTCTATAGAATAATAATCTGTATAACAGTTTTCTACAGAAAAATTGTTTGTATAACAGTTTTTCTATACAAAAATTGTTTGTATTACAGTTTTTTTTATAGAAAAATTGTCTGTATTAAAGTTTTTCTATAGAAAAATTTTCTGTATAACATTTTTTGTATACAAAAATTGTCTGTATAGCGGTGTTTCTATTAAAAAAATTGTCTATATTAGCTATAGAAAATTTGTCTGTATTACAGTTTATCTATAGAAAATTTGACTGTATCACAGTTTTTCTATAGAAGAATTGTCTGTACTACAGTTTTTGTATAGAAAAATTGTATGTATTACAGCTTTACTTTAGAAAGTTTATCTATATTACAGTTTTTCTACCGAAAAATTGTCTGTATTACAGTTTTACTTTTGAAAAATTGTCTGTATAACAGTTGTTTTATAGAAAAATTTTCTGTGTTACAGTTCTTTTTTATAGAAAAATTGCCTGTATTATAGTTTTCTATAGAAAAGATGTCTGTATAACAGTTTTTCTCTAAAAAAAAAATTGTATAAAAGTTTTTCTATAGAAAAATTATCTGTCTAGCACCTTTTTATAGAAGAGTTTATATTTCTATCTTATTTATATTTCTGTTTTATTAATTTAAAAACTACATATAAATTTATTCCAAGACTAACAATTTATATGACATTTATTATAATACAAATTTTAAATTTTCCCATGTTTAAAAAAAATGTCATTTGTCTCCCAGCCACTCAAGTGGAATGACCCATATTTTAAA
The DNA here is from genome assembly GCA_933228675.1 of Stomorhina lunata. Classification (NCBI taxonomy): domain Eukaryota; kingdom Metazoa; phylum Arthropoda; class Insecta; order Diptera; family Rhiniidae; genus Stomorhina; species Stomorhina lunata. Next base: position 119,505,315 of record OW121742.1, on the reverse strand, counting down.
ATCCAATAAAACTCACTGCCATGACAGGTGTTTAAATATTTTTCCATATCTGAGAAAAAATCTATTCTAACAAATAAGATTCCATCCAGTTCAAGTCTTAAAGATATCAGTAGCAGCATCACCTTGTCTTTTTTGTTCCAATAAGAACAAAAATCTTATCTGATTCCATTACAACAGAAATCCCTTTTGAAAAGAAAGTGTCTACGAGACTCTTAAAAAAATACTAATTTAATATAATTTTATCAACAGATGGCGTCTACTTGAGTTAATACTTCTCCGCTACCCTGCGTTAGGTTTACAGCAACAGCATCTTTTCGTTGAACCTAATCAACACTTCTTTTCCAAACTGCAGCTCAGAACAATAAGTGTCTGCTAGGGAAAGAAAAAAATATAACAAAAAGGTCTGAGAGCACAAAACAGGTAAGAAATAAAATTTTATTGCATGTCAAGCAAGGATATAAAATTTGCAATTGTATGTGTGTGTAAGTGTCAAGGTATCCTTGATGCAGACTCTGTGAATTGTTTGTGCTTGAATGTGTCTTTAAGTTTTATATTACAACAATTGAAACAATAACGAAATATTAAATGTCTTTACAATAAAAAGACTAAGAGAATAATAAAAGGCGTGAATAGCTGAAAAAAAGTCTAACTATAACTATTTCCAAGGTTATATGGACGATTTTATGATGGAAAGGACATAATGACCTTAAATACCCTATAATAAGTATTTAATGCAAATCAATGCAAAATGCAATTAAATTTGAAACCAATGATTAGATTCCAAATAAAACTAAAAGGATTTCAGATAATACAAACAGATTAAAATATGACTAGACTATGACTAGACTATGACTAGACTATGACTAGACTATGACTAGACTATGACTAGACTATGACTAGACTATGACTAGACTATGACTAGACTATGACTAGACTATGACTAGACTATGACTAGACTATGACTAGACTATGACTAGACTATGACTAGACTATGACTAGACTATGACTAGACTATGACTAGACTATGACTAGACTATGACTAGACTATGACTAGACTATGACTAGACTATGACTAGACTATGACTAGACTATGACTAGACTATGACTAGACTATGACTAGACTATGACTAGACTATGACTAGACTATGACTAGACTATGACTAGACTATGACTAGACTATGACTAGACTATGACTAGACTATGACTAGACTATGACTAGACTATGACTAGACTATGACTAGACTATGACTAGACTATGACTAGACTATGACTAGACTATGACTAGACTATGACTAGACTATGACTAGACTATGACTAGACTATGACTAGACTATGACTAGACTATGACTAGACTATGACTAGACTATGACTAGACTATGACTAGACTATGACTAGACTATGACTAGACTATGACTAGACTATGACTAGACTATGACTAGACTATGACTAGACTATGACTAGACTATGACTAGACTATGACTAGACTATGACTAGACTATGACTAGACTATGACTAGACTATGACTAGACTATGACTAGACTATGACTAGACTATGACTAGACTATGACTAGACTATGACTAGACTATGACTAGACTATGACTAGACTATGACTAGACTATGACTAGACTATGACTAGACTATGACTAGACTATGACTAGACTATGACTAGACTATGACTAGACTATGACTAGACTATGACTAGACTATGACTAGACTATGACTAGACTATGACTAGACTATGACTAGACTATGACTAGACTATGACTAGACTATGACTAGACTATGACTAGACTATGACTAGACTATGACTAGACTATGACTAGACTATGACTAGACTATGACTAGACTATGACTAGACTATGACTAGACTATGACTAGACTATGACTAGACTATGACTAGACTATGACTAGACTATGACTAGACTATGACTAGACTATGACTAGACTATGACTAGACTATGACTAGACTATGACTAGACTATGACTAGACTATGACTAGACTATGACTAGACTATGACTAGACTATGACTAGACTATGACTGTTTTCTTTGAAAAAGATAAGGATTTCTATGTTCGTCCTTGACTACCTGTATTTTATCAACTTGTTTTTTTATTTACTCTTAACTTGTTACTTTTTTGTAGAAAAAATTAAGTACAAAGGGCATTACTAAGTACTATAAAAATTTTTATTTTTTTATTTTTCATTTTCCTGACTCAATACGATCCTTGTTCTAAGGCTGGCATAAAATTCTATATCCTCCATAGATTCGCCCTTTTAGCAACAATGAAAGAAACAAACATTTTACAAAGAAGACATTGACGACGATGCACAGTGGTTTACGGACGCTTTTTTTTGGAAATAATTCTGTAACTTTTGAACGACTGGAGATATTTGAATGAAATTTGACATGGTGGTAGTCAAGGAGTATTTGAGTTGGTTTTTAAAAGCACTGGTCCATGAGGGGTCGGGAGAGTGATTGATGGACCTTCAAAGTTGGTCACCTCGGGTGTTCGATTTTTTTAAAAATTCGCCAAAAATCCATTTATGTATGGATTGAAAAGAAATTTTAAACTTAAGTTGTCCTTGAGAAGATCTACAAAAAATATGCTTAAATGTGTAGGTTATCTCCTTTGGATTTCGAGATATTTGGGTAAAAAGGAATTTTTAGGTTGATTTTTTACCTCTTTTTTTAAGCTTTTTTTGATCTGGTGGACGCATCTGAGGACCAAAAATTTTTTAAGAATATTCTTTAAATTTGTAATAAAATTCTGAATAATTTTTGTGCAAGTTAGTTATAGAAATCTTCTTTTGTTTAAAAGTTAAAAATATTCAAAGTTGAAACTTACAAAAAATTTCGCTTTTTTTTTAGTTTTTCCCCAAAAGATAGCTATATTTTTTCACTAATAAAAAAATATTTTCTTAAGAAACATAAAAAGATTTTTAAAGTTTTTAAAAGAAAACATAATGAGAATGCGTATAAAACAAATTTCTTGCTAATTGGACTTTTGGTCCTCGCACATGTCCTCTCCAAAAAATGGCAATTTGTAAAAAAAAAAATTAGTTTAAACAAAAATTTCTCAAAAGGCAAAGCACCGATTTGAAAAAAATTATAATGTTCATATTTTCCAATATATCTGTTATTGATTAGAAAAGTTTTTTCTGAAACGCGCTGCAAATAGAGACAGTGTTGCCATATTTGTAAAAAAACTCATTTTTTTAAACACCTTTTTCCCCAGTTGGGAATTGGGGAATTTTTAAGTTAAAATTGGGAATTTTTTTTAGTCTATTGCTTTTACATCTTATTGGTCTACATTACTACAAAATTTCATTGTAATATCTTTATCCATGTCATTTCCACAGAATATCAAAGATTAAAAATATTTTCCTTAAAAAAGCAGAAAAACAATTTTTTTTTGTTTTACGATACAAAGTGTAAAAAAAGTAACGCACTTAAAAAAAACTTTTACTTAGTGCTAATCTCCTAGTCTTTCCCGATCCAATGATACTAAACATGTATATAAAGCATTAATACCGAGTCTTAAAAAACTCTGAAAACTTTGGCCCCCGTAGCATTTTTACACTGTTTATTTAAATATAAGTGATGAATTTGTGCATATAAAATTAATAATCATACTCAAATATTTCACTATAAGATGACAATGATCCTTCGATAACAAACAAATATTTTTTTATTTTTTTAAAGAAAATATCATGAGGATTTATGAAATATCAAAATGTAAATAATTTGTACTTATATTAAAAGGTGAAATACATTTTATTGAAGTATTTGTAGTTAAAGTTTAAACTTACAGTTTTTATTACATATTTATATAAAAGTAGTTATTTACTTAATTTTTATTTTCAGTAAAATAATCAGTACAATCTATTATATCAAGAACCTCTTCCAGGTGTTCGTTTTCAGAAGTTTTTGTATAACTGCTCCACCATTTCTTTCTTATCGTTGATAGAGCAAGATCAGAAGACAACAAGAGATAATTTATTAGATCCTGATTTTGCGATTTTCTTGAGCATTTTCTGGTATTAAATAGTTGGATATACTTGAAATCTGAATTCCGCGCTTCCTGGGCCTCTTCTGTCAGTTCACCAAGTGGGAGAAGATTTGATTCAATTATTTCACGACCATGTTGAAGGACTTTATGAACTGTTGGTGTAATTTCTTTCCAGTGATACAAATGTCGTATACGAGTTAACGCGTTGAGGGCATAGCAATGAAATTTTTCAGCATTTATTTGATATTTGCTATTTATTGCCGATAATATTACGTAACATTTACGAAGAACTTCCTCATCAATTCCAGTAATCTTTGAAGTTGTTTCATAATTTTCAAAGAATCGCCTGGCCGTATTACCATCGTTTGTACTGCCATATCCTACAAGTGGTTTGTCTATGTTTAGACCCGTCATAGTTTTGAATTCTTCCTGAATCCTTTTTTTTTCACTGGATCTCATTTCAATCAGTTCCTTATTATTTCTCACGGATTTTAGCTGATTATCAGGTATATTCCTATATTTCAGATCATATGCTATATGTAGCATAAATTCTAAAAATCGGATACGTGCATGTAGGGGCGATATACCAAATTCCAGAACCTCTTGATTAATTGCTGTACTAGCTGATGCATCTTCTGAAGTTTGTAGAAATTCCGATTTCTTCTTTCCGCATAATGAGCATTTCCAAGTTGAATGGGTTTCCGTTATAGCGTTGCTTACTTTTCCATCTATCATTGTCAATTGAAGCTCAAAATTTACATTAATCAAATATCCATGTATGTCTATGCAGACTGGACTCAAATTGTCTATTGAATATTTGATATCATCAACCCAATTTTTTGTGCTTGCTGCATTTTCTTTTAAATATTCGAATCTGATCGGTCTGCAAAATGCCTTTGATCCTGGAGATGTGTTAACCCACACATATTCAGTACGCTCTTTTGATGTGGATGGTTCAGAACGATTCTTTCTTAATCTTAGTGGTACTAGGGATGCCATAAAAACGCTTCTGTAGTCATTTGTGTTCTGATGAGATGTTGATTGTTTGTATTCCGGTAATCCAGATAAACCGTCACATCCCCATTTACATATTAAAGTTAAGTCCTTGTTGTCAAGTTTCTTGGCTTCTTCTTCAGACAATGTAGTAGATATCAGCCTTGATGCCGTATTTTCCAATAATTTTGATAAATCCACAGATGCACTTTCGTCTCCTATCACGTTTGTTGGTATTAAGTTTTTTTTGGTTTTTAATAACGCATTATATCCTGGTAAAATTGAGTGTCCTTTGTCTCGTAATGCCTTACAGAGTTTAATATATTTATTTTTACTCAATTTCAACTCGAGCATAAGAGCAAGTGCTTCTTCCTCCGAAAATTCTGATTGAGAAGAAGGAGTTGGTATACTCTTAATAATTCGCTTAAGACGTTTAGGAGAAGCCTCTGGGAGAATATCTGCTATTTGTTTAGCTTCAGCTGGTTGATTATTTCGTTTGAGCACTTCCTTAAAGGAATCTTTGATTTCAGTATCCGAATGAGTAGAAAGAACTTCGGATAATCGCATCTTTTTAGATCTTTCTCCGAGATCATCATAGTTTTTTAGAGGGGCTCCAGCACCAGAAGTTTTAAGCTCAATTGAGTCCTTCAGCCAGTCTTTAAATTTAGATTCAAATCTTTTTAAACAGTAATTAACCGACTTAATTTTAAGTTCAAATAACTTTACAAATTTTACGACTTTGTCTTCCTCACTATTGAGAATCATGGAGTTAGTTTGACTTTTAGCATATCGCATGATTATTTTAATTTTTTCTGCTCTCGAACTGCTTGGTTGTTCAAAAAGAATATCGCACAACACTTTAAATTCCAATGTTATAGCCATGATGTTTTAACTGTTAATAGCAGTTACATTTAAAACTTTCTTTTTTATATTAAAAAAAAACATTTTTTATATATACCTGTATCCAAAGAATAATAAAGAAATCAATGAATTAATGTATTTTTTACCTCTAAAAATAGGTGCATATATAACTCAACCAATATGTGCGTCTCGTAAAACCTACCTGTATGGAGGTGAGTAACCATATCCTTTCTGACCATTATGAAAAACCCAAGTTGTAACAATTTTTACCTATTGCATTAACTTTCACATTAAAAAACATTTTATAACCTTAACATAATTTTGCAATTTTTTCAAATACACCAATTTTAAATACCGGAAAAATGCCTTTAAATCTTATTTTAAATAAATTGTCACACTGTTACTATAAAAGTACTCTTCTAATTAAACTTTTGCTACAAATTATGGATATATTACCTTTACACTGTTATCAAAATCGGTGCCTTACTCGTACTTACTTATTTAGAATCTTTTACTAAAATTTTATTTTTTAGCTTGGAACAAAAGGCAAAATCGAATAAAATTTTTTTAAGTCATTCTTATAATGTTTTCTTTAAAAAAATAAAAAACTATTTATATCTTTTTGAAGAAAATATTTGTTTATTAGCGAAGGATCATTGTCATCTTAAAAATAGTGAAATATTTGAGTATGATAATTAACTTTATATGGCCAAGGCCGCGGAAAAGGGGAATTCAATGAAATTTTTTTTTCTTAATATCTAGTGCTTTTGTAATTGTCATTTGTTTGCTTACAGTCCAAAGCCTCACAAAACAAAGAGAGTACATTTGTGAAGTATTAATATATCAAAATTTTTGAGCATCGGTTTCTATTTTATTTTATTTAATTTTTTCTTTACAACTTTATGAGAAAATAATTTCACTTAATATTGTTTTTGAAAGAATTTACGTACCTACTGAATAGTATAATCAAACATGAAGTGATGTTGTTTTTTTTTATCCAATAAAAAATAAACAAATAAAATTGTTAAGTAAATTTTAGAGTTTTATTTATTCACATTGATCGTTTTTGCATGGCTCCTAAGTAAGAGAACTTTATGTGTTGTTCCAGTCTTTTTTTTGGTGACATTCCAGTCTCGCATTTTTGTATCCAAAACAACTATAAATGCAATTTTTTATAAATTTTTTGTGCGTAGAGTATTCTTTGATTTTTCACCTACGATATGTTAGAGGGAAACGTGTTCAGGTTTTTGAAAATATTACGAAATTTTGGAAAATGTTGTACAAGCTCTTAGACCACTTCTCTTTTAGTGTGACGTTCCAGTTAACTTCAAATGGCTGTAACTTTTAATTTACAAAATAAAATAGAAGCACATTTTTTTACGCCAAAGTTACAGCCTGAGAATATATTTTGAGTGAACAAAAGTTATCGCTACTTTTTTACTTTGTTCATCAAATATACGTCGAAAATTGCGCAAACTGGTGACGTTCCAGCCCACGGCCTTGGCCATATGCACAAATTCATCACTTATATTTAAATAAACAGTGTAAAAATGCTACGGGGGCCAAACTTTTCAGAGTTTTTTAAGACTCGGTATTAATGCTTTATATACATGTTTAGTATCATTAGATCGGGAAAGACTAGGAGATTAGCACTAAGTAAAAGTTTTTTTTAAGTGCGTTACTTTTTTTACACTTTGTATCGTAAAACAAAAAAAAATTGTTTTTCTGCTTTTTTAAGGAAAATATTTTTAATCTTTGATATTCTGTGGAAATGACATGGATAAAGATATTACAATGAAATTTTGTAGTAATGTAGACCAATAAGATGTAAAAGCAATAGACTAAAAAAAATTCCCAATTTTAACTTAAAAATTCCCCAATTCCCAACTGGGGAAAAAGGTGTTTCAAAAAATGAGTTTTTTTACAAATATGGCAACACTGTCTCTATTTGCAGCGCGTTTCAGAAAAAACTTTTCTAATCAATAACAGATATATTGGAAAATATGAACATTATAATTTTTTTCAAATCGGTGCTTTGCCTTTTGAGAAATTTTTGTTTAAACTAATTTTTTTTTTACAAATTGCCATTTTTTGGAGAGGACATGTGCGAGGACCAAAAGTCCAATTAGCAAGAAATTTGTTTTATACGCATTCTCATTATGTTTTCTTTTAAAAACTTTAAAAATCTTTTTATGTTTCTTAAGAAAATATTTTTTTATTAGTGAAAAAATATAGCTATCTTTTGGGGAAAAACTAAAAAAAAAGCGAAATTTTTTGTAAGTTTCAACTTTGAATATTTTTAACTTTTAAACAAAAGAAGATTTCTATAACTAACTTGCACAAAAATTATTCAGAATTTTATTACAAATTTAAAGAATATTCTTAAAAAATTTTTGGTCCTCAGATGCGTCCACCAGATCAAAAAAAGCTTAAAAAAAGAGGTAAAAAATCAACCTAAAAATTCCTTTTTACCCAAATATCTCGAAATCCAAAGGAGATAACCTACACATTTAAGCGTATTGTAGATCTTCTCAAGGACAACTTAAGTTTAAAATTTCTTTTCAATCCATACATAAATGGATTTTTGGCGAATTTTTAAAAAAGTCGAACACCCGAGGTGACCAACTTTGAAGGTCCATCAATCACTCTCCCGACCCCTCATGGACCAGTGCTTTTAAAAACCAACTCGAATACTCCTTGACTATCACCATGTCAAATTTCATTCAAATATCTCCAGTCGTTCAAGTTAAAGAATTATTTCCAAAAAAAAGCGTCCGTAAACCACTGTGCGATGATTGTGATGATGATGATGACATTGGGTGTCATGCTGTGGTAAAATTGTGTGAAATTGCCAAACCATTAATATCTCATCATTAGATGGTATTCACTCTGCTCTAGACGACCAGGAAGACAAAGGCTATGAAGACAGTGGTTTTAGTAGTGAGGTAAATTTTTTGTACTTTCATATTTTTGCCTAAAAATCCTCCTTCTCCTCTTACACGATCTCTTGCTGAGTTGGTTGTACTAGATAAAATGTATTTGGTTTTAATTTTCATTTGAATGCTTGAAGGTATTTAATTTCTTAGTTTCCTATTCCTGTTGCTGCTGCCGTAATACTTAAGGATGCAGTTTAATGCTTTTGCGATTATCTATGGAATTTTGGATTTGCTTCTAGAATACGAAGGAGGTGATGGGAAAATGCGGCGTAATGTATTTATCGATATTAATAGTTGGTTAGTGGGTATTGGCTGTAAACCTTGAGCTTAAATGGACCTGGGTTAGAGCAATTTCAAGGATAATTGTATTAACCATAAAAGTAATAAAGAGGAAATAATTGCTAACGAATTTCCTTGAAGGATTTCAGCTGGTTTCTATGTGGAACGAAAAAAAGTAAAATTTTATTTCAAATTAAATTGCAAATTGTTTGTGTAGTTTTATTTTCCTTCAACATTCTTGGTTGCAAAAAAGGCAGAAAAGGAAGCAGATGTAAATGAAAAATTAAATTTTAATTTAAGCGTGTTTTTCTTTAAGGGTGGCTTGTACCAAGGCACAAGGACATGCATCTCTCATCATCACTATCATCATTACAAGAAAGTAAAAGAGAAATATGCCTCATCTGAAACAGCGTTAAAAGGGAACGAATTGTAATTATGTCAAATTGGTCAAAGAGCATCAAAATGCTTTAATAATTGCTATAATCCTTGAACCAAATTTAAGGCAATTTAAATTTTTAAATACTAATAATTTAAGGCTTGGGCTGTGGATAATGCAATTTAAGAAAAATGAAAATCCAAAGGAGCAAGCATTAAATTAAAGGAGATTAGGGAAAATATTCAGCTGCTGAAAATTGCATGACATCGTGCAAAAAGGAAGTTAAGATCTTTAGTATATTTTTTTTTTTTTCAAGAAAAAATTCTTTAGTAAATTTTTTCTATATAAAAAAACTTCTTTATAAAATTTCTCTAGTGAATTTTTTCTATAAAAAAATTTACTAAAGAAATTTTTTCTAAAGAAAAAATTTACTAAAGAAATTTTTTCTAGAGAAAAAATTTACTAAAGAAATTTTTTCTAGAGAAAAAATTTACTAAAAAAATTTTTTCTAGAGAAAAAATTTACTAAAGAAATTTTTTCTAGAGAAAAAATTTACTAAAGAAATTTTTTCTAGAGAAAAAATTTACTTAAGAAATTTTTTGTAGAAAAAAAAATTACTAAAGAAATTTTTTCTAGAGAAAAAATTTACTAAAGAAATTTTTTCTAGAGAAAAAATTTACTAAAGAAATTTTTTCTAGAGAAAAAATTTACACAAGAAATTTTTTCTAGAGAAAAAATTTACTAAAAATTTACTAAAGAAATTTTTTCTAGAGAAAAAATTTACTAAAGAAATTTTTTCTAGAGAAAAAATTTACTAAAGAAATTTTTTCTAGAGAAAAAATTTACTAAAGAAATTTTTTCTAGAGAAAAAATTTACTAAAGAAATTTTTTCTAGAGAAAAAATTTACTAAAGAATTTTTTTCTATGGAAAAAATTTCTTTATAAAATTTTTCTATAGAAAAAAATTTTTAGAAAATTTCTTTCTATTGAAATAATTTCTTCATAAAATTTTTCTATAGAAAAAAATTTTTAGAAAATTTCTTTCTGTTGAAACAATTTCTTTAGAAAATTTTTTCTATAGAAAAAATTTCTTTAGAAAATTTTTTCTATAAAAAAAATTTCTTTAGAAAATTTTTTCTATAAAAAAAAATTCTTTAGAAAATTTTTTCTATAAAAAAAAATTTGTTTAGAAAATTTTTTCTATAAAAAAAATTTCTTTAGAAAATTTTTTCTATAGAAAAAATTTCTTTAGAAAACTTTTTCTATAAAAAAAATTTCTTTAGAAAATTTTTTCTATAGAAAAAATTTCTTTAGAAAATTTTTTGTATAGAAAAAATTTCTTTAGAAAATTTTTTCTATAGAAAAAATTTCTTTAGAAAATTTTTTCTCTAGAAAAAATTTCTTTAGAAAATTTTTTATATAGAAAAAATTTCTTTAGAAAACTTTTTCTATAGAAAAAAATTTCTTTAGAAAATTTGTTCTATAGAAAAAATTTCTTTAGAAAATTTTTTCTCTAGAAAAAATTTCTTTAGTAAATTTTTTCTCTAGAAAAAATTTCTTTAGTAAATTTTTTCTCTAGAAAAAATTTCTTTAGTAAATTTTTTCTCTAGAAAAAATTTCTTTAGTAAATTTTTTCTCTAGAAAAAATTTCTTTAGTAAATTTTTTCTCTAGAAAAAATTTCTTTAGTAAATTTTTTCTCTAGAAAAAATTTCTTTAGTAAATTTTTTCTCTAGAAAAAATTTCTTTAGTAAATTTTTTCTCTAGAAAAAATTTCTTTAGTAAATATTTTCTCTAGAAAAAATTTCTTAAGTAAATTTTTTCTCTAGAAAAAATTTCTTTAGTAAATTTTTTCTCTAGAAAAAATTTCTTTAGTATTTATTTTCTCTAGAAAAAATTTCTTTAGTAAATTTTTTCTCTAGAAAAAATTTCTTTAGTAAATTTTTTTTCTAGAAAAAATTTCTTAAGTAAATTTTTTCTCTAGAAAAAATTTCTTTAGTAAATTTTTTCTCTAGAAAAAATTTCTTTAGTAAATTTTTTCCCTAGAAAAAATTTCTTTAGTATTTATTTTAACTAGAAAAAATTTCTTTAGTATTTATTTTCTCTAGAAAAAATTTCTTTAGTAAATTTTTTCTCTAGAAAAAATTTCTTAAGTAAATTTTTTCTTTAGAAAAAATTTCTTAAGTAAATTTTTTCTCTAGAAAAAATTTCTGTAGTAAATTTTTTCTCTAGAAAAAATTTCTTTAATAAATTGTTGCTCTAGAAAAAATTTCTTTAGTAAATTTTTTCTCTAGAAAAAATTTCTTTAGTGAATTTTTTCTCTAGAAAAAATTTCTTAAGTAAATTTTTTCTCTAGAAAAAATTTCTTAAGTAAATTCTTTTTCTAGAAAAAATTTCTTAAGTAAATTTTTTCTCTAGAAAAAATTTCTTTAGTAAATTTTTTCTATAGAAAAAATTTCTTTAGTAAATTTTTTCTCTAGAAAAAATTTCTGTAGTAAATTTTTTCTCTAGAAACAATTTCTTTAGTAAATTTTTTCTCTAGAAAAAATTTCTTTAGTAAATTTTTTCCCTAGAAATAATTTCTTTAGTAAATTTTTTCTCTAGAAAAAATTTCTTTAGTAAATTTTTTCTCTAGAAAAAATTTCTTTAGTAAATTTTTTCTCTAGAAAAAATTTCTTAAGTAAATTTTTTCTCTAGAAAAAATTTCTTAAGTAAATTTTTTCTCTAGAAAAAATTTCTTTAGTAAATTTTTTCTCTAGAAAAAATTTCTTTAGTAATTTTTTTCTCTAGAAAAAATTTCTTTAGTAAATCTTTTCTCTAGAAAAAATTTCTTTAATAAATTTTTGCTCTAGAAAAAATTTCTTTAGTAGTTATTTTCACTAGAAAAAATTTCTTTAGTATTTTATTTCTCTAGAAAAAATTTCTTTAATAAATTTTTTCCCTAGAAATTTTTTTTTTACTAATTTTTTTTTTTTGTGATTATAAAAACGTGCATCTATTAAGTTTCGCTTATAAAACTTTTAATTAAGGAATGCGGCCTAGGAAAAAATTTTAGAAATAAATAAAAACATTTATTTCTCCCACCCATGATTCAATTTCATCAGTTTACCGCATTAGCAAAACCACATAAAAGTTTTACATTCAAAAAATCATTTAAATAATAACATTATAAGGTTTCCGATATAAGTTGGCAAAAAAACAAGAAAAAAGCAGATTTCGCTAAATTCCCACATATTAATAATGTTTTTCTAAATAACGAAAAAAAATTTTGCTTAAATGAAAAAATCTCAAAAACCAACAAAAATTTAGCTAAAGCTAACAGCCAAACCGATTTCTAACCAAATAGTTTGTAATACAAAAACCACATAACATATTATAAACTACTTATGTATAGACGGAGTCATAGAAGAGTTAAAAGCTAAAATGAAAACAGAATTAAATAATGAAATTAAAAGCTGGAAAAAAATTTTTTCGAAAAATATTTTGTTATTACAAATGTTGCCCTGGACTGAGGGGGAAAAAAGGGAAATTGCATTTTTAACTCATGCTCCCAGTTACAAACAAATGAACATTTAATATAAATTCGCTGGAAACACGCAATCTACGCGTTTCATTACTAGACAAATAAACACAGAGAAATGTAATAGTTTAAGCCAAACGATATAACAGAACCTAGTGAAAAACTGATGGACAGACTTTCTTACTATAGTAACTATAACAACCAACCATGCGTGTATTTTAATATACAAATTCAAGCCAGAACTTCCCCAGTTACCACAACTACAACAACCCACTGACATTAAAATTAAAAAAATATATATACCTACATATTTATATATAGTTACTGGCCAAAATCCATTATAATACTTTCCTATACCGAGACTCATGCTAATGTTTATGTAGATGTATTTAGCTGGAAAAGCCTAGCAGCTTTAGCTGCTTTGGTTTCATAGTTTTTCCATGTGTGTAGCAAATAAAAATTCACCTGGCAAATGTAAAAATGAAGTAATGAAATCATTTTATATGTAAATACATACGAGTTTTTCAAAATGAGTCGATGAATAATCAGAAGCAAATTATTTTGATGGAAGAGGTTTTGAAATGGGAGCACTATGGTAGTAGTTAAGTATACATATGTAGCCTAGTTTTTGAAGCCTAATAACTCAATATTTGATACACATAACCCAGTCGTAGAATTTTGGAAAAATACTCCGTAATATGAACTCATTTGGTAAGATTCCATCTAAAATACTTCGTAAGATTCCTGAGAAATATTAATAAAGTGTTCAATAGTTCTAAAAGTAATATATTTTGTTAGAAGCTTAGCATTAAAAAGGCCCTGCACAATTTCCTTAATCTCGTATATAGTTTAGGAGATATCAGGAAATCAAAAAAGCTCTAAAAAATTCAGTGTTTTCGTTTTTCTTTGGGCAAAAACTAGGTTTTGCTTCGATCTTTACCATAACCACGTGGAAGGCGAAAGTCTCTTGTTTCGATTAAGCGAAACGAATTCGCCGAAAATAAATGATCGTAGAACAAAGTTCAAAATTTTGTGAAAAAAAAGTCTCATAAATTGTTACGCATAATTTATGCAGAAAGTGTTGCAGTCGTAACTGATTCTAGTCCTCAAAAGAAAATACCCTAATCTCGTATACAGTTAAGGAGATATCAGATAATCACAAAAGCTCTACAAAATTCAGTGTTTTAGTTTTTCTTTGGACAGAAACAAAGTTGGTTCGGTTTTGTCTCGTGCTTCCACAGTTACCACGTTAAAGGCGAAAGTCTGTTCTTTAGATTTAGTGAAAAAAAAATCACCGAAATTAACCAATCATACAACAAAGTTCAAAATTTTCTGAAAAAAGCTCAAGTAAATTGTAACGCATAATTTAACCAAAAAAGTGTTGCAGTCGTTTATACTAAACTTTTAAATCTAATCAAAATTAAGTGTAAGTCCAAGACAGGTACCCCTAGGAGTCGACGGATTTCAACCAAATTAGTAGAGTTCCTTTTTTGGGTCAACCTATAGATGTGTGCCGAATTTCATCAAATTCTGTTGAGAATTGCGGATTATATACTGAGAAGAAAAATAAGTGAAAGAAATGGGGGTCCAAAGCAGTTACCCAAGGAGCAGGCGGATTTCAAAAAAAAATTAGTAGAGGTCTTTATTAGATAAACTAATAAACGTGTGCCGAATTTCATCAAATTCTGTTGAGAATTGCGGATTGTATATTAAGAAGAAAAATAAGTGAAAAATGGGGGTCCAAGGTAGGTACAAAAGGTGCCGACGAATTTCAAACAAAATTGATGGACCTCTTTCCTGAATCAATTAATAAACGTTTATCGAATTTCATCGAATTCTGTCGAGAATTGTCACTTGTGCATTAAAAAGAAAAAAAAAACGTGAAAAATGGAAGTCCAGGAGAGGTACCCCAAGGAGTCGACTAATTTCAACAAAAATTAGTAGAGATTTTACTTGAGTCAATTAATAGAAGTGCGACGAATTTCATTAAATTCTGTCGAGAATTGCTCTTTGTATATTGAAAAGAACAAAAGCTGAAAAAATGGGGCTCGAAGACAGGTACCCCAAGGAGTCGACGAATTTCAACCAAAATTAGTACACCTTTTTTCTGAATCAATTAATAGATGTGTGTTAAATTAATTCAAATTCTGTAGAGAATTGCGACTTGTACATTAAAATGAACAAAATATGAGAAAATGGGGCTCCAAGACAGATACCCCAAGGAGTCGACGAATTTCCACCAAAATTAATGGACCTTTTTCTTGAGTCAGTTAATAGACTTATGTTGAATTTAATCAAATTCTGTCGAGAATTACGACTTGGACATTGAATAGAAAAAAGAATGAAAAAATGGGGGTTCAGGCAGGTAGCCCAAGTAGTCGACGAATTTCAACCAAAATAAGTGAACCTCTTTACTGAATCAATTAATAGATGTGAATAGAATTTCATCAAATTCTGTCGAGAATTGAAACTTGTACATTGAAAAGAAAAAACATGGAAAATGGGGGTCGAAAGCAGATTCCCTTAGGGGTCGATGAATTTCAACCAAAATTAGTGGACCTCTTTTCTATATAAATTAAGAGACTTGTATTGAATTTCATCAAATTTTGTTGAGATTTGATACTTATACACTGAAAAGAACAAAAGATAAAAAATTGGGGTCCAATGCAGTTACTCCAAGGAGTCGACGAATTTCAACCAAAATTAGCGGACCTATTTTTTTAATTAATTAATAGACGTGCATCGAATTTCATCAAATTCTGTCGAGAAATGCGACTTGTACATTGAGAAGAAAAATAAGTGAAAAAATTGGGGTCCAAGGCAGATACCCCAGGGTGATACCACGAGGAGGTCGGTGTCCACAGAAGAGATGAAGGATAACTAATATAAGTATGGGCTTGTCAAGTTAAGATCAATCAGAAACGTTGTTTGGCATCCAACATCCACTACATCCCCCAATAAAAGTAATGAGTCCATATATTTCGACAAGTCTAAGTCTATCTAAGTCTCATTAGTTTCCAAGTCCGACATCTAATTTTGAATATAAGTCTCATTTAGTCTCAATAAAAATCCAACTTTCCTTAATAGAGATTTCCTCATAATAGTTTTATTATCTTCTTCTTCCGTCATCCTTGACTCCCAGTGAAGCATAGAGCCTTAAGTAGTATTTATATTTCGATATCTTCGGATAGAATTGATTTCATTCATCATAATAGTCTTGCCTAGATTAGGCACCTCCAAAATCCTTGTGACAGCTGCCATAGCAGGGGGATTTAGCGCATGATTACCCCTTGTAGTAGTATATTCTGTAATGTTGTTTCTTTTCATGCTTAAAACATCGTAAGTGCTGAGTCGATTTATAATGAGTCCTAAAATACGAGTCACGTTTGTTTAGCTAACCGCTCGATCCGAGACAGACGCCCGCTTGCAGCCGCAACTATGTTGAACAGGCGCTGCATTTTCTTACTTTACCAAATACAATTATCTTCAACCAAATACGTTGGAATGGCTCTAAGATGGCTCCCTCTCATATTAGCTTTGACCTAGAATCCCACACGGGTTATTTAACGCACCTTCAACTAGGTTGCTCAGGTTAACAGAGTAGGAATTGAATACAGTTCTTACCTGGTAGCTGGAAATGCCAGGTAACAGCTGCACCCCATTACATTCGTTATCTATCTCCTAAAAATGTCTTTAACGACTTGGGCTACCTATTCGGTTAATCTAGCCATAGTCTTACTTTGTGCCCCTATTGCCGTTCTCAACTCAGCTCAGTTTGGTCGTCTGCCAGTCAACCCAACTCTTACTCAATTAAATTATTTTTTGATGTTGAGAAACTCAACATTTTCTAGTTCCGCAATATCAAAAAATAATTTAATTAAGTGAAAAACGACCAAACTGAGTGGAGTTGAGAACGGCAATAGGTGCACTGATCTGACAGCACTCGCTATAGTTTATGTTGCAATCGAACAATATATATGTTGTCTATTTGACCAAATGAGGATCCGGAAACCTGAAAGATTTGTTATTAGGGTAACTAACGGATTTCTATCTCCCTTAATATGAAACCATCTCCCACGACATTAAAATCGGAACAAGGGGTACTTCTCTCAGACAATGAGCTGCATCCGATTCTATTTTAGGACTCATTGAAAGGGACCGCCTTCGAACGGCAAATGCATTAGTTAGAGAAGTTTTACGTAGCCTAATGCTCAAAACCACTGGCTACCCGAGTTATGAGGTGAACCGCTTTTTTATTAATTTGTTTAAGTTGGTCTGGCCGGGGATCGAACTTGAGACCTCTGGTATGCTAGGCGGATGACTAACCTCCTATACCACAGAGGGTCATATGAAACCTCATTCTTGGATCCCTAGAGAAGATTGGTTTACTAAGCTTTACATACACAGATGATATATCAAGACCATGTTACAATCCGAAACCCTTTCAGAGTCTAAGTTTAAATCAGATCTTTCTTAAACATTACCGGCTGTATATGGCAAATAGTTCAAATTTTATACCTAGATCTCTGTATGCTTCAATTTAAGTTGCTACTCATTATAAAATAGAAGTTGCAGCCCCTACCTTAATCACCATTCATACAAGTCTTGTTGCTTCGCTGAGGAAATTGTTAACATATTAAAATTAAAAATAAAACATGAAAAGGTTTGTTTTTCTCTACTTCTCTTGGAAAAAAAAAACACAGAAGAAAAATCAAACAAAAACTATAAAGAAATTTCATGCTGCAATGAATTAAATAAAATAGTACAAGAAAAAGTTTGTTGGCTGTTGGATGAATGTTGTTGCAACTTCAGCTACAACAAGAAGCAGCAGCACAACATGAACATTATACCAGGTGTCGTAGTAGTAAAACATATTGTGACGTAAAATAAGAGGACAAAAAAATAAAAACAAAAAAACAACAACTACAAATGAATTTAACAAAAGAATAAAAATAATTTTTCTTTTTTAACTAAAAAAAAATAACAAATAAACAAACTCAGACTCCGTCTGGAAGTGAGACTGAAGAGGATGAGTTGTATTAAGACGAATGAATGTATGAGTTGAAGGGCAAAAGGGTGGTTGGTTGGATAGATGGATGGTTGGCTGGTGATGGTTGATGATGGTTGGCTTTGGTTAATCATTGATGTCATACGAGTTTTAGCACAAAGTGAAATATCATTTCAAAAGCTTTTTTTTCTCGACTCATTCTCAAAGCATTGAAGAGGAAGTTGTAGTTTTTGTGAAATGTTGTAAGGCAAAAAAAAACATTACAAAATGTTCAAAAGAATTGGAGTTGGCAATGATGTTGTAAAGATAATGATGTCTTTTTTATAGTTATAGTTATCGTTATTGTTGTTGTTGGTTCTTAAGTTTTTTGTTTAAAGTTTTATTCTAAGTTTTTATTTAAACTTTTTCTCTATTTAAATTTAGTTTTGTGTGACATTTCTAGATTTACCACAACTAAACACAAGGGAAATAAAAGATTTTTATAGAAAAAAGTGGTCTCATCTTTAGCAACAAATAAACAAAAAAAAGTTACATTTTATTTAAATCTAAATCCTTACAAATGTATCTGACACCACAATAGGAAGCCACAGATGTAAAAGTTTCAAACTTTGGTTACAAATTATGGAAAAATAATAGAATAAATAGATACAAAAGGAGATAAGTAAATAGAAACAACAAAAAAACAGGCAAAGGGAAGTTGGGGCGGACAAACATATGAATAAAACAAATTTTTGAAAATTCTTCTATGAAAGTAAAACACATTTAAATGAATTCCTATAAAAACAAGAAATTTTTGAAAAATTTCCTATAAAAATAGGAAATTTCCGAAAAATTTCCAATAAAAATAGGAAATTTTTGAAAAATTTCTAATAAAACTAGGAAATTTTTGAAAAATTTCCAATAAAAATAGGAAATTTCCGAAAAATTTCCAATAAAAATAGGAAATTTCCGAAAAATTTCCAATAAAAATAGGAAATTTTTGAAAAATTTCCTATAAAAATAGGAAATTTTTGAAAAATTTCCTATAAAAATAGGAAATTTTTGAAAATTTTCCTATAAAAATAGGAAATTTTTGAAAAATTTCCTATAAAAATAGGAAATTTTTGAAAAATTTCCTATAAAAATAGGAAATTTTTGAAAAATTTCCTATAAAAATAGGAAATTTTTGAAAAATTTCCTATAAAAAAAGGAAATTTTTGAAAAATTTCCTATAAAAATAGGAAATTTTTGAAAAATTTCCTATAAAAATAGGAAATTTTTGAAAAATTTCCTATAAAAATAGGAAATTTTTGAAAAATTTCCTATAAAAATAGAAAATTTTTGAAAAATTTCCTATAAAAATAGGAAATTTTTGAAAAATTTCCTATAAAAATAGGAAATTTTTGAAAAATTTCCTATAAAAATAGGACATTTTTGAAAAATTTCCTATAAAAATAGGAAATTTTTGAAAAATTTCCCATAAAAATAGGAAATTTTTGAAAAATTTCCTATAAAAATAGGAAATTTTTGAAAAATTTCCTATAAAAATAGGAAATTTTTGAAAAATTTCCTATAAAAATAGGAAATTTTTGAAAAATTTCCTATAAAAATAGGAAATTTTTGAAAAATTTCCTATAAAAACAGGAAATTTTTGAAAAATTTCCTATACAAATAGGAAATTTTTGAAAAATTTCCTATACAAATAGGAAATTTTTGAAAAATTTCCTATACAAATAGGAAATTTTTGAAAAATTTCCTATAAAAATAGGAAAATTTTTAAAAATTTACTATAAAAATCGGAAATTTTGAAAAATTTCCTATAAAAATAGGAAATTTTTGAAAAATTTCCTATAAAAATAGGAAAATTTTTGAAAAATTTCCTATAAAAATAGGAAATTTTTGAAAAATTTCCTATAAAAATAGGAAAATTTTTGAAAAATTTCCTATTTTTATAGGAAATTTTTGAAAAATTTCCTATAAAAATAGGAAATTTTTGAAAAATTTCCTATAAAAATAGGAAATTTTTGAAAAATTTCCTATAAAAATAGGAAATTTTTGAAAAATTTCCTATAAAAATAGGAAATTTTTGAAAAATTTCCTATAAAAATAGAAAATTTTTGAAAAATTTCCTATAAAAATAGGAAATTTTTGAAAAATTTCCTATAAAAATAGGAAATTTTTGAAAAATATCCTATAAAATCAGGAAATTTTTGAAAAATTTCCAATAAAAATAGGAAATTTTTGAAAAATTTCCTATAAAAATAGGAAATTTTTGAAAATTTTCCTATAAAAATAGGAAATTTTTGAAAATTTTCCTATCAAAATAGGAAATTTTTGAAAATTTACCTATAAAAATAGGAAATTTTTTAAAATTTTCCTATAAAAATAGGAAATTTTTGAAAAATTTCCTATAAAAATAGGAAATTTTTGAAAAATTTCCTATAAAAATAGGGAATTTTTGAAAAATTTCCTATAAAAATAGGAAATTTTTGAAAAATTTCCTATAAAAATAGGAAATTTTTAAAAAATTTCCTATAAAAATAGGAAATTTTTGGAAAATTTCCTATAAAAACAGGAAATTTTTGGAAAATTTCCTATAAAAACAGGAAATTTTTGAAAAATTTCCTATAAAAATAGGAAATTTTTAAAAAATTTTCTGTAAAAATAGGAAATTTTTGAAAAATTTCCTATAAAAATAGGAAATTTTTAAAAAATTTCTATAAAAATTGGAAATTTTAGAAAAATTTCCTATAAAAATATTTGACTAAGAAACTTTTTTTAAGTTTCTTTTTTTATCCTGTTTTTATAGGAAATTTTCCAAAAATTTCCAATTTTTATAGGAAATTTTTTAAAAATTTCCTATTTTTATAGGAAATTTTTCAAAAATTTCCTATTTTTATAGGAAATTTTTCAAAAATTCCCTAATTTTATAGGAAATTTTTCAAAAATTTCCTATTTTTATAGGAAATTTTTCAAAAATTTCCTATTTTTATAGGAAAATTTTCAAAAATTTCCTATTTTTATAGGAAAATTTTCAAAAATTTCCTATTTTTATAGGAAATTTTTCAAAAATTTATATTTTTTCTAAGAAATTTTTCAAATTTTTTTTAGGAAATTTTTGTTTTTATATAACATTTTTAAATTAATCCAATTGTGATGGTCTAGTCTCAGTCTAGTCATTGTTTGGACATAGTCTAGTGGAAGTCTATAGGCTGACAAGCGGATGGCTGCATACGTTGATAAAGATTTCAATCAACAGTTTTGAGATTATTTGTTCATAAAGTCAACCCTTTTCTCTCAGATATACAAGGGAGTTTTCATAATCCCTTTCTTTCTTCTACTGGTAAAATTTTATTATACAATCGAATTTATTGTTTTTTAATAAATCCCAGCCTTTCAAAATTTCTTTTTCATTTCCGAAAAGATAACAAAAAAATATTTCCTTGCATTCTTTTATCGAAAAGGGCTCATTCTTGTTGGACATATTACAATCAGAGTGATTGTATTTTGAACATAAATTTCAAAATAAATATTTCTGAATCATTGTTAAATCATAATTTAGTTTATTTTTTTTTGTCGTCAGTTATTTTGAGCAAATATTTATTAAACATTGATCTATTTTCATTAGGGATTTATATATTTTTGCTACTTATCAGTTGTTGATGTTTTGTTGAATATATTTAGAACATAAACTCATTTTCTTGAGCGACCTAAATAGTATCTGAGAATGATGTTAAAATGATCTAAAAATGCTTCAGACTATTTTTATACCTAAAGTATTTGGGTTTTGTTTAATTAACCCAAAAATGCAGATGAAGTCATGTTTGATATTTGTGTGTTAATTAAAAATATTTTTTTTTTTTTTTTCAAAATTGAAAAATATTTGTATTCAATATGAAATTCCCAGAATTATGTGAAGAGCTTTGCAAAAATTTTAAGTTATGAGGTTTCTATAGAGGACTGTTAGTTTGTTGGCTTGCGCTTAGATCTCTAGGTCTGCTTTGTGAACTGATCATGTCCCGATCGTATTAGTCTATTATTTTTTAACACTTTAGCTTAAAATATGACACTGAACATATTTACTAGAACATTTTTCCAATCATTTCAATACTTCCAGCTCTCAAATTATTTACTAGCCTCAAATATACCAACATATCATAAATTCTTACTTCTTGGGGGATTTGGTGTCGATAATTAGACAGCGTTTAATTTTTATTAATGACATCTTAATCTTTATATTCAAATAATTTCAATGATACTCTAATATAAGCAAATACAAAGAAACCATAAAAATGATTAACGCCAATTCTTTTATGTAGTTTTTATTTTTTTGTATTTTTTAATTTATGGTCAAGGGCGTAAATATTAATTTTTATTAATCTGTTAAACGTTTAGGCAATCATTAGGGGTATTTTAACGTAACTTATTGTTTGTTTTTATTTGTCTTTAACTAAACTTGAATCAGAGATTCTGTGAACTTTGATCATTAAAAAATAATGATCAGCTTTAACTAAATAATTTTTGAAATTAGCCGGTGCTATTTTTTGTAAGCTAATAGTATAACAGGTTCATTTAATTATTTAAACTCCTAGATAACCCTTCTCTAACTTCGTTTAGTTTAAACATGATTCAAGTAAAATGTAACCTTAAACGGTTTATTAAAAATAATAATTTTTATGGTTCGTCATTATAAAATTATTATATAATATTATATATACCATTTTTGAACTTCTTTAAAAAAAATTAATATTGGATTCTACATAATTTGTCTGCTTGTCTAACTGTCTGTCTGGCTGAATGTCTGTCTGTCTGTCTGTCTGTCTGTCTGTCTGTCTGTCTGTCTGTCTGTCTGACTGTCCGTCTGTCTGTCTGTCTGTCTGTCTGTCTGTCTGTCTGTCTGTCTGTCTGTCTGTCTGTCTGTCTGTCTGTCTGTCTGTCTGTCTGTCTGTCTGTCTATATGTCTGTCTGTCTGTCTGTTTTATAATAAATTGTCGCATTATTATAGTCATATATGGAAAGAACTCAATTTGTTGAGACTTTCAAAGAAAAGTTTTTTAGAAAATATGAGAAAAAATAGCACAAAGATAACTTAAGATCAAATATTAGGGTAGTACAAACTAAAAAAATAATAAATTTTTGAAAATTTTCCTATAACAATTTTTTTTTTAATAATTTCTTAATTTTATAGGAAATTTTTCAAAATTTTTTTATTTTTTAATTTTTTTATGAAATTTTTCAAAAATTTCCTATTTTCATAGGAAATTTTTCAAAAATTTCCTATTTTTATAGGAAATTTTTCAAAAATTTCCTATTTTTATTGGAAATTTTTCAAAAATTTCCTATTTTTATTGGAAATTTTTCAAAAATTTCCTATTTTTATAGGAAATTTTTCAAAAATTTGCTATTTTATAGGAAATTTTTCAAAAATTTCCTATTTTATAGGAAAATTTTCAAAAATTTCCTATTTTATAGGAAATTTTTCAAAAATTTCCTATTTTATAGGAAATTTTTCAAAAATTTCCTATTTTATAGGAAATTTTTCAAAAATTTCCTATTTTCATAGGAAATTTTTCAAAAATTTCCTATTTTTATAGGAAAATTTTCAAAAATTTCCTATTTTTATAGGAAATTTTTCAAAAATTTCCTATTTTTATAGGAAATTTTTCAAAAATTTACTATTTTTATAGGAAATTTTTCAAAAATTTCCTATTTTTATAGGAAATTTTTCAAAAATTTCCTATTTTTATAGGAAATTTTTCAAAAATTTCCTATTTTTATAGGAAATTTTTCAAAAATTTCCTATTTTTATAGGAAATTTTTCAAAAATTTCCTATTTTTATAGGAAATTTTTCAAAAATTTCCTATTTTTATAGGAAATTTTTCAAAAATTTCCTATTTTTATAGGAAATTTTTCAAAAATTTCCTATTTTTATAGGAAATTTTTCAAAAATTTCCTATTTTTATAGGAAAATTTTCAAAAATTTCCTATTTTCATAGGAAATTTTTCAAAAATTTCCTATTTTTATAGGAAATTTTTCAAAAATTTCCTATTTTTATAGGAAATTTTTCAAAAATTTCCTATTTTTATAGGAAATTTTTCAAAAATTTCCTATTTTTATAGGAAATTTTTCAAAAATTTCCTATTTTTATACGAAATTTTTCAAAAATTTCCAATTTTTATAGGAATTTTTCAAAAATTTCCTATTTTTATAGGAATTTTTTGTCTGTCTGTCTGTCTGTCTGTCTGTCTGTCTGTCTGTCTGTCTGTCTGTCTGTCTGTCTGTCTGTCTGTCTGTCTGTCTGTCTGTCTGTCTATCTATCTGTCTATCTGTCTGTCTTTCTGTCTGTCTGACCATCTGTCTGCATGTCTGATAGGGCCTAAACGACAGGAGCTTGGACACTGAAGCTTGGCAAAAATATTATTAATTTCTTGAAAAATTTTGGTATTGAAATTGCGCAAAATCGGCTTACATTAGGATATAGCTTTCGTATAACCTCGCCTAAGCTAAGAAGCCTAAGAAGTTTTTTTTTTAACGAAATCGGTCCATATTTAACCATAGCTCGCATACAAAAATATTCGTAAATTCCACACAAAATGCATTTAAATGCCAATAAATGATAAACTATATATAGCTATGGCCACTAAATTTAGCACAAGGAAGTTTTATGTCAATACCAGCTAGTGTATCCCAATCCATCACTATTTGACCATGGCTCCCATATAAAAAACTTTCTGAAACACAAAAATTCCAAAAAGATATGTGATTTATGTCCGTCAGTCCATCAGATGAAAGCACTGTAGCGCCCCAACGATAAGAGCTAGTTTTATTATCTTGAAAAAGCCTTGTATTGAAAATGGGCGAAATCGGTTCACATTTAGTTAGAGCTTCCATGTAACCTCCCTGGAAATCGTATTAATACAGCTACAGAATGGTATATAAATACCTTTACCAAATTTTTGTGACAATCACATCAGTCACATCCCCTCTATAATCAAAAGGATTTGGAGGTACATTCAGTATATAAATTAGATAGCTATCAGTCTATGGATTGAATAAGGATTTTGGAGCTAATACGAAAAATTAGCTATTAATTCGAGTCATAAGCAAGGCTCGGAGCAAAGCGAACAGAACCAAAAAAATGGCGGCAGAGTTGCCTTTTTTTTATACTTTTAACCAAAATAGGTATTTTTTTTTTAATGTGTAGTTCTAACGTTTTAAAAAGAAAAAGTTTTCTACTCCATTTTTAAAATATTTTTATTAAAAATTTTTTATAGAAAATTTTTCTATACAAAATTTCTCTATAGAAAATTTTTTTATCAAAAATTTTTCTATAGAAAATTTTTTATCTAAAGTTTTTCTATTGAAAATTTTTTTATCAAAAATTTTTCTATAGAAAATTTGTTTATCAAAAATTTTTCTATAGAAAATTTGTTTATCAAAAATTTTTTTATAGAAAATGTTTTTGTCAAAAATTTTTGATAAAAAAATTTTCTATAGAAAAATTTTTGATAAAAAAATTTTCTATAGAAAAATTTTGTATAGAAAAATTTTCTATAGAAAAATTAAAAAAAAATCTATAGAAAAATTTTTGATAAAAAAATTTTCTATAAAAAATTTTTTATCAAAAATTTTTCCATAGAAAATTGTTTCAATCAGAAATTATTCTATAGAAAATTTTTTATAAAAAATTTTTCTATAGAAAATTTTTTTATCAAAAATTTTTCTATAGATTTTTTTTTTAATTTTTCTATAGAAAATTTTTCTATACAAAATTTCTCTATAGAAAATTTTTTTATCAGAAATTTTTCTATAGAAAATTTTTTATCTAAAATTTTTCTATAGAAAATTTTTTTTATCAAAAATTCTTCTATAAAAACATTTTTTTATCAAAAATTTTTCTATAGAAAATTTATTTATCAAAAATTTTTCTATAAAAAAAATGTTTGGATCGAAAATATCTAAAAAATATAAAAATCTAAAATTGTTCAATATTAGAATTTATTTCAGTTTTAAAAAATATTTCCAATATTTACAAAAATATTCCCAATGTTTTTGAAAATAATAGTGTCGTGGCAACAATGTTCGAGATTATATTCCTTTGTTCTCTCGAACCATATATTTTGTTGCTATAAATTGGAATTGATTTGTTTTTTGCCTATTTTGTTTTTGTCTGTTCTTTAACAAAGCGTCACCAACCAACTGTGTTCACATCCAAATTTAGCAATTATTTAGCAATTATTTGTCTTTATACAGAAAAAAGAACATCTTTGACCTTAGAGGTGAAGGGTATCGTATTGTCGGGCTTGACCGACTATAGCACTTTCTTACTTGTTTTTATTATTATTTATGATCATTTTTAAAGTTACAAACGGCAGCAGAATCTGATTTAAGTTATTTTTCTCTTAATTTGTTTCATGACTCGATTATGTAACGCAACTGAACTATAATAGTGTTGCCAATTGCCATAATGACATAACGTATGGCAACCGAGAACTAAAATTCAGCTGTTAAGTCAGTTATTAAACACATTGTATATGGAAAGAAGAGTCAACCCTGGTTTCCAGTTATAGCTTATTTCATCAACCGGGGATTTGTAGTTGCTGTGAATATTTTGGTAAAATTGTCTAGTTACCAATCACAATTTGCAATAATTTTAAGCAACTGACAAGGGTTGCCAGTAGCAATATAACTGGTTTTACTAATTATGTTGCCAGTAGAAATTCGGTATTGCAACACAATCAAGCCATAAGTTTAAACTTCATTTAATTTGTTCTAAACCCCAATTCCTCATCCTATTTACCCATTTCCCAGAAATTTTATTGAAATAAAAACTCATTTGAAAAATTTATATTTTTAATAAAATTATGAATTTTATTTTTGTTTTTTTTTTTGTAAATTGTTATTTTTTTAAGAATTTGTTATTTTGAATAAAAATAATAATTATAAAAAATCTCTAACTAAAATAATTTACATAAAAATATTTATACACATTTTTTTTTAAAACTAAAATACTAAAGTTTTGTTGTTTTTTTCTGCTCATTTGTAATTAAAATAAAATAAACTAAAAACAAATTTAACATGCAAAAATTTAAATAAATTATTTTTGTTTTAAATAAATTTTTATTTGATAAAAAAAGTTAAAATTAAATTTTGTATTTTTTTTTTAAATATAAGTAAAACTAAAAAATAACATGACTTCAGTGCGGGGTTTTTTCGTTTAAAACTAATTTTTTTTACAGGTAAAGAGAGAAATTATGTTAATGATATTTTAAGTGAGAGTGAGAGAGAGAGATCGTGATTTATATACAAGTGAAGGAGACATACGAAAATGTATGTTGTCATAACTTAGGACTTAAGGCTAAGTTTTGGCTTAAACTAATGTCTTTGTTGGTTTGTTTGTCTTTTCTTAAGCTAAAAATTATGTTTAAATTGGTTCTGTACAAATCTCTCGGATAGTCTGGCATCACAGTGGTTCCCTTTTTTTAAGAATTTCCGGGAGGAAAAGGGAAGTAGTCTCCTTTAAGCACATATACTTAAGTTTTGGCGATAATATGTTAGGGGTAGTGTGGGAGGTATAGGATATTTCTCTGTGGCTGGTAAAGACCTTTTCTTAGGCCTTCTACAGCTTCCCGAATCCATCCAAGATCAGTGCTGATAGCGCATGGTTTGTGAGTGTTTTGATGAGGCATTTGGTTGTGGTGTCTGCTGGCTTACCGAGTGTTTGCTAGAGCCATGATTGAAGGAACGACGGCCAGTGGTGGAGACTGCTAGCATTTGGGGAGGATTTCTCAAAGGCAAGGCTGGTGGTACTACAGGTGGGGTGGGAGTTTTCGCTCTGGCGTTTGCTTGTTGCTGTTGCTGCTGTTCCAAGGGCATTGAGTAGTGGGTATTGCTGTAGATGTAATTGGGATCCAATTCACTGCCAGCCAGGCTATTGCTATAGTCATGAGAAGTGCCATAGTGCAAGGGCTGCTGTTGGTAGTTAACATTTTGCTGCAAATGCTCCTGGTTACCCTCATCATGGACAATGGGCAAGTCGGCATAGGAATAGCAGGAGTCGCCTACGGCATTAGTTTGTTGCAAGAAATGAGGTTTGGTGTAATGATTCAATTTCTGTGACACAGGAGCTGAGGCTGTTTTCATATGCATAACAAACGAGGCGGAATCTTCAATACTCTTGGCTGACTGATGATTGGGCTTATCACTTAACATTGCATTAGTGGGTACCTGCAATTGTTGGAAATTCTTTTGATCTCCTGCATTCACAGGCAAAGAGCACATGGGTCCATAATGCTGAGGCACATGATGGGGAGTATAGGTATTGGGAAAGGTGGAATGAATGCCCAAACTGCAGGGATGATGTTGATGTCTGGTCATATAGTCTTCATCACAGAAAGTCTTTTGATATTCACGTTCCTTGCGTCCCAAAGCCGAGCCACCAAACAAGCCACCCTTCAAGTATTCACGGATCTTATGGCGACATCTGTAGACAATCAAGGCCAAGGCGGTAACAGTAGCGGCAGTGCCTACCAAGAGAGCACCAATCAAGGCCTGTTTGCGGGGATCGGTGTGCGAGCAGCCCATGACAGCCGGGTTCAAGTTCTTTAAGTCCTCACCTCTTAAGCGTTCGGGGAATTCACAGATAACCTCATTGACATTATCATTGGTATTGTTCTTGCTGATCAAGAGATTTCTCAGCCACATAACACGACAGTCACAGGACATGGGATTCTCAGAGATATCCAAGGTATGTAAATCCTTCCAGGGGAACAAACCCTCGGCCAAGGTAGTCAAGGCATTGGCTTTAAGGTTAACATATTTCAAATGAGGCAAACCACTTAAGGCACCTTCTTGAACCTCCAATAACATTTTGTTGGAAGCCAAATTCAAGTACTCCAAATTGGTATTCGAGGCAAAGGCACCATTCATGACACGCTTCAATTTCAAGGCTCCTGTAATCTCCAAGCGCTTTAATTGCTTTAAGCCCACAAAGGCTCCCTCCAAGATAGCCTCGAAATCATTTTGACCCAAAAACAATTCCTCCAAACGTTCCAAATGGCTTAGGCTCACAGTGGGAATACGAGTCAATCTATTGTCAGACAAATCCAAAGTGCGCAAAGCCTCCAAACCTAGGAAGGAGTCATGGGTAAGATTGCGCAAGCCAGCTCCTTTCAAATTTAAAACACTTAAGCCCTTCAAATCCTGGAAGGAGGATGAGGGAATAGTCAACAAAGTATTCATGCCCAAATACAATTCAGCCAACAAAGGCATGGCCTGGAAGTGTATGGGATCGGGTACCGAGGTCAAGGCATTGTCATCCAAGTACAAGATTCTCAATTGAGACAAGCCATCAAAGGCCTTGGGATCGATAAAGCCAATACGATTTTCACCTAAATTCAATTCCTCGATCTTGGCCAAGGGGGCAAAGGTACCCTGATGCAATTCCGAAATCTGATTACCTCTCAAGTTCAAAACAGTCACAGCTGACAAGCCTATTAAGGTCTTATTGCTGATCTGGCCAATTTTGTTGTATTGCAAATGTACCTCCTGCAATTTGCGCTGATAGGCAAAGGTTCGCTGGGGTATATTCATTAAATGATTTGAGGACAAATCCAAGAAAGTCAATTCGGCGTAGAATTGTATGGATGAATCGATGGTCTTGATCTTGTTGTTTTTGATCACGAGACGCTGAATCGAGGGATTGAGAGCTATAGGCAGGACATCTAGATGACCCTCGCCGCATTGTACTATCAGGGTGTTGTCATCACACTGACAGCCGGGAGGGCAGTTGGCCAAGGCATTGATTGAAGAGATGAAGAAAAGAGCGCTCAGGCTTAGGATGATGGCGTTTTGTAGAGACATGGTTTCTGGACGTAAATTGATGAATTGCGCAAAATTTTGAATTGAAGGGAATGTGATTTTGTTACAAAATCACTTGTTTGAATTTTAAAAAATGATGATTGCTGGTTTAAGGCTTTCAGGAGGAAAGATGTTAAAGTTCCATATTCTAGAAAGAGAAAAGATGATGACGAAAAATTAGTAAATTTGCCATTTTTTAAATAAAATTAGAAAATAAAATCTTTTGTAAAAAATTTTTCTTGGAGTTTAAAGGGTTTTGTTTTGATATTGAACTTTAAGAATTGAAGATTTTGATCAAATTTCTTAAATTCAAGATTTTTTTAATTTTTTGACTTTAAGCTAGAAGAAATGTTAAGGTATTGAAATTTTGTTAAGTTATAAATGTTCTTCTTATTAGTTTCATAACATTTAGAAAATTTTGGGAATTTATGAAATTTTTCAATTTTAAAAATTCTTTAAGGAAAATTTTCAATTTAATTAAATGTTTTCCTTGTTAATTTTACATCTTTATGAAATTTTTCTCTGTAAGAAATTTATCAAAATTATGAAACTTTTTATTAATTCTTTATTCTTTAATTTAGAAAATTTTCAATATCATAAAATTTAATCATTATGAACTTTTAAAAGAATTCTAACATTTTTGATAATTATAATTTTTTTTTTAATTTTAGTCTTCTTTTAAATTTTAACAATTTTCATGTTAAAAATTTCTCTCCAATTTTACAAATTTTCTTCAATTTTAAAAGTTTTCCAAATTTTCCAATTTTACAAATTTTCTTCAATTTTTACAATTTTTTTTCAATTTTATAAATTTTCTAAAATTTTACAAATTTCCTTCAATTTTAAAAATTGTTTCTAATTTTACAAATTACTTCTAATTTTACAAATTTTCTTGAATTTTTAAAATTGTTTCCAATTTTACAAATTTTCTTCAATTTTACAAATTTTCTTCAATTTTACAAATTTTCTTCAATTTTAAAAAATTTTCTTCAGTTTTACAAATTTCTCAATTTAACAAATTTTTTTCAATTTTTAAAATTGTTTCCAATTTTTAAAATTGTTTCCAATTTTTCAAATTTTCTCAATTTTAAAAATTTTCTTAATTTTACAAATTTTCTGAATTTTAAAAATTGTTTCCAATTTTATAAATTTTCTTCAATTTAACAAATTTTTTTCAATTTTTAAAATTGTTTCCAATTTTACAAATTTTCTTCAATTTAAAAAATTGCTTAAAATTTTAAAAGTTTTCTTCAATTTCCAATTTTACCAGTTTCTTCAATTTTGCAAATTTTGATCAATTTTACAAATTTTCTTTAATTTTCTTCAATTTGCAAAATTTTCTTCAATTTTAAAAATTGTTTCCAATTTTACAAATTTTCTTTAATTTTAAAAATTGTTTCCAATTTTACAAATTTTCTTTAATTTTAAAAATTGTTTTTAGAATAACAAATTTTCCTCAATTTTACAAATTTTCCTCAATTTTACAAATTTTCTTTTATTTTACAAAATTTTCTTCAATTTTGAAAATTTGACAAATTTTTTTCCAACTTTGAAAATTTGACAAAATTTTCTTCAATTTTGAAAATCTTACAAATTTTGTTCAATTTTGAAAATTTTACAAATTTTCTTTAATTTTGAAAATTTTACAAATCTTCTTATATTTTGAAAATTTTACAAAATTTCTTCAATTTTGAAAATTTTACAAATCTTCTTAAATTTTAAAAATTTGACAAATCTTCTTCCATTTTGAAAATTTGACAAATTTTTTTCCAACTTTGAAAATTTGACAAAATTTTCTTCAATTTTGACAATCTTACAAATTTTCTTCAATTTTGAAAATTTTACAAATCTTCTTTAATTGAAGAAACAAATATTACATTTATATTTATTTTGGTTTTTTAACAAAATTTTCTTTAATTTCGAAGATTTTTTCAAGATTATAAATTTTTTAAATATAACTCAAAATTTCTTCTAAGTCTTTAGCTCTAGCTTGCCAATTTTTGTTTTGAAATAATTTTTCACAAAACTTTTCCAATTCGATTTTCACACCCACCTTTAAAACTTTTTGTTTATTTTGGAAATTCAATTCCTTTCCAAATCCACAAAATTTCGCTGAAGTTTAAGTTTTCAAAATTTTAACACTTTTTTTCTTTATGACTTTTTTGTTCAAGATTTCTCACTTTTTCATTTAAAAGTTAATATTTTAAAAAATTTGTTAATAACTTTTTATTTTTAATTATAAATAATAATGATGTTTTTTTTTTTTTTGTTGTTTATAACCGTGAGCGATAATCCAAGTGTTCGCTTTAATCACGGGTTTCTTTGTAGAGTTAATGATTTTTTCGTTTTCATATATAAAAATTTTCGTATATTTTAAAGACTTTTTTCTTTTACTCTAGCCTGCAACTCAAATAATTTTTCTGATATATTCAAGTATACAACCGTACACGATGAAGCAACGAACTACACTGATTTTGTGATGCACTTAACGTTCTTACAATACCTCGGTTGCGAGTTAAAACCATAGAAACTCACAAGAGCATAACGAAATTTACCAAGTAAACTCATTGTTTTCTTTTGGGATAGTTAAACAAAAAGAGCCACCCTAATAGAGGGTGGGAGCGAGAAATACTCATTACAAGAGCATAATATACAACAAAAAAGAGCATAAGCTACTAATAGAGAGCTGTAGAAGAGCGAAAGAGTCAGAGTAAGGAGTATAATAAAAATATTAGAGAGCAACAACAAACAGGTTTCCTCTTTATATGAGAGTTGTGATAGTGTGAAATGTACACAAAATGCATTTTTCACTTACCAAACGGCAGATGTTTTTCGAAAAATAATAAAATTTTATGTTCAAGAGCATGAGTATCAGAGTCTGAATAAACAGAGAACCTGCCTTATAATAGAGAATCTTGTTTTGTACACAGAGAACCTTGAACCATCAGAGATTTTTCTTCATACCTTTTAGTACTTCCAATAGTGCACATTTTCCCTCATATTAAAGAGTTTCTAATACCTCATAACCTCCATAGATGGCGCCAGAAGTCTAGTTTTCTGTAAAAAAAACAGAAATTCTTTACAAAACTCTTTTCTTGGGAGTTTAATTTTGCTGAAGAATTTCATTGAAGCCCTCTCAGACTCGTTTCATTCTCAACTGCTCAGTGCAGCGGTTGAGGTTAAAAGCGGATGATTGTCGATGGTTTCGAAAATTTTTGTTTACAAAATTTTTTGACGTAAATTTTTGTGTTAAAAGAAGAAAAATGCATAAATTTTCAATATAAACAAGAAATAAGTAAATTTTTTGCTTAAAGTTAAATGAAAATATATTTTTTCCTTTTAGAAAAATTAACAAAAAAAAAATGGATATTTAAAAAATTAACAAAAAATTTGGATATTTGTAAACTTTTTGCTTGACTTTTTTTAGTGACAGCTCAAAAATAGTTTTTGAAAATTTTAAATTTCGAAAAAATTATGATATTGGAAAAAATTATAAAATTTTATAAACTAAGGAAATTTACGAACTGAGATCCAAAAACTTTTATTTGTCAAATTTGTTTGGTTTGGAATAAAAAAATAACTTAAATTTAATAAAAAATTTTAAACAAAATCGTATTTTTTTTTTATTCAGTGAAAAATTACATAAAAAAATTTTAAGAAAATTTTAATATTTATAAAAAAAATTTCAAAAATTTTCCCTAAAAAAAAATCAAAGATGTCAAAAAATGTAAAAAAAAAACATTTGTGGTCCAAATATTGAGGAAACAGAAGCTCCTCGGTAGCATATCAATACCGAAAATGAACCAAAGAGAATATTTTTTAGGAGGGCAAAAAAAAAATATTTCTATAAAAATAATAAATTTTTGAACCAATTTGAGAACCAAAGAGAATATTTTTTAGGAGGGCCCAAAAAAAAATATTTCTATAAAAATAATAAATTTTTGAACCAATTTTTTTTCAAAATCACTTTTTATTCGGAAACCGTTTTTTATAATAGTTACACCTCTTTTAATAAAAATCAGAAAAAAGAAATCTATTTTAAAACTTTGGATTTATTATATTGTAGAAGAAATATTGACTTCTATTTTAATATTTTGGATATTAGACAGTTTTTTATCTCTCCTCAAAAATATTTTATCTGGTTTTTAGTCGGTATTGAATATAGGCTCTCGTCCTGATGGGAATAGGAAAGCAGTGTTTTGTAAATTGATGTAAATTGTTTCATGGCATATTCTACTCCTACTTATTTCCTTATTTTTTATAGTATGACATCTATGTCAGACCGAAAATGGAACACAACTCTCAATCTCATGACAGTAGGATTTCTAGTCCTATAAATTCTGGATAATTGTGGATTTAATTTCACTATTATATATCTGCTTTTATGGTTCTTATAAAATCAGAGAACTTGTTTCTGAAACTTTAGCTTTAATCTTAAACCTTTTTTCAAGAACTTATGCATTGACCACAAACGTTATATAGCAGAGACCTTAACCTCTCATCTCTTACAAATTTGATATCATAAACTTAAAATAGAAAAAATTCCTTTCTCTCTAAAAACTACTTTAGCCTTTTTGAAAAATCATGAAATCTTTCAATTAAAAGAAAAAAAATAAGTCACACGTTTTGCCGATTTTATTCAAAATATGCAAATATATGCAGACTAAATTTACACTATTATAAAGCTAAGATTTTAGCCTTTAATTTGAGATGCATTTCCATTCATAAGTATTTATTAGAAAATATTGGGAATTTTCTAAAAACCACATCAATGTTTTTGAATCTTGAAATCTCTTAATTTAAAAAAATTTAAGTTCGACATTTTGCCAATTTTAATCAAAACATGCAAATATATGCATATAAAATATACACCGTTATAAAGCTGAGACTTTAGCCTTTCATTTAAGGTAGATCTTACTTTTAAAGTATTCCCTAGAAAATATTAATCCTTTCCTGAAAACCACTTTAACATTTTGAATAAATTGTGAAATCTCTCATTTTTTAAGAAGAATGAAATCTTTCAATTTCAAAAAATTTAAGTTATAAATTTTGCAAATTTTAATCAAAATATGCAAATATAGGCAGATCAAATATAAACGGTTATAAAGCTAAGACTTTAGCCTTGCATTTGAGAAACATTTTCTTTCATTAGTGTTCATTAGAAAATATTGGTCCTTTTCTAAGAACTACCTTATCATTTTTGAAAAAATCATGAAATATTTCAATTTCAAAAAAAAATTAATCACACATTTTTCCGATTTTAATCAAAATATGCAAACATATGCAAACTAAATATACACTGTTATTAAGCTGAGACTTCAGCCTTTCATGTAAGATAGATTTTATTTTTAAAGTATTTATTAGAAAATATTGGGCCTTTCCTAAAAACTACTTTATCATTTTTCAAAAAATTATGAAATCTTTTAATTTCAAAAAAATTTTAAGTTTGACATTTTTCAAATTTTAATCAAAATATGCAAATATATGCAAAACAAATATAAACGGTTATAAAGCTAAGACTTCAGCCTTTCAACAAAAAAAAAAAACATTTTCTTTCATAAGTGTTCATTAGAAAATATTTGGCCCTTTCTAAAAACTAAAAAATCATGAAATCTATCAATTTCAATTAAATTCAGGTAAAACATTTTGCCGATTTTATTCAAATATGCAAGTATATGCAAACCAAATATACACTGTTATAAAGCTGAGACTTCAGCCTTTCATCTAAGATGGATTTTGATTAATAAGTGTTCATCACAAATTTTTGAGCCTTTACTAAAAACTATTTTAAAATTTTTGAAAAAATCATAAAATTAATAAAAAAATCAATTTAGACATTTGGCCAATTTTATTACAAATATGCAAATATATGCAGATCAAATATAATCTATTATAAAGCTGGGACTTTAGCCTTTCATTTAAGGTACATCTTCTTTCATAAGTATTCACTTGAAAAAAAAATAAGCCTTTCCTAAAAACCACTTTAAGATTTTTTAAAAAATAATAAAAATGAAAACTTTAGCTTAACCTTCTAATACATAAATGGAAAATAATGATATGACATAAACATAAAATTTTCCATACAAATTTCCATTTCCCACTATAAAGCTTTGATAATTTTATTCTTCGTTTATGAATTAGTTGCTGAAAGTATAGTATTTAATTGAAAATTATTTAAAAACCAATAACAAAATAATCATAAATACCCTTCAAATATTCTCTATTCTATACAAATTCTTTTTAAAACTAAAAACTTGTTTCCAAAATTTAGTTTTAATTTGTCTATATTTCCCTTTGTATGTTCAGGTAGAAAATAATAGCATTTATTCTGATCAATAGATGGCAGCACATTGTTAATATTAAGTCTATTTGTAAAGAAATTTTCAAATTATTTTGAGTTTGGCTACTAAAAATTTCATAATAGAACTATGACTTGTATTGAAATGGAATCATATGGAAATCTAATAACGATTATATGAAAAATGTTAACATAACTTATTTTAAGTAAGACAACTTGGAGTTCTTCAGCAGCGATAATTACCAGTTTTAGGCCTTCTCTAAAAACTTCTTTATAATTTTTGAAAAATCTAGAAATCTTTAAATTAAAAAAAAAAATATCAAGTTAGACATTTTACCGATTTTGTTCAAAATATGCAAATATTTGCAGATGATTTAGATATCATTATAAAGCTAAGACTCTAGCCTTTTATTTCTAATACTTCTTGTCTCATAGCTTTTCATTACAAAAAGTAAGGCGTTCCCTAAAAACTACTATATCATTTTTGAAAAATGAAGAAATCTATTAATTTCAAAATAAATCATATTAGACCTTTTGCCGATTTTATTCCAAATGTGCAAATATATGCAGAAGATTTATATATCGTTATAAAGCTGAGACCAAGGCTTTTATTTCTGATACTTCTCGTCTTATAGCTTTTCATTACAAAAAGTAAGGCCTTCCCTAAAAACTACTTAATAATTTTTGAAAAATTAAGAAATCTATTAATTTCAAAAAAAATCACATTAGACCTTTTGCCAGTTTTATTCCAAATATGCAAATATATGCAGATAACTTATATATCGTTATAAAGCTGGGACCTAGGACTTTTATCTCTGATACTTTTTAATCCCCTAACTTTTTAGTAGAAAAAACAAGGTCATCCCTAAAATTACTTTTTTTATTTTTGAAAAATTTGAGAAATTTTTATTTTACAAATTTCGAGTAAAAAATTTTGCTAAAATATAACTTTAACTAAAAAAAACCTAAAATGACTTCATTAAAATATATTAAACAAATGAAATCATTTTTGGACCTTTTGTTATTTTAAAGCAAATAAAAAATTTAAATAAATTTTTTGAAATATGTATGTCCACATCTGTTTATTCATAGACTTCATTGACCTTACTCTCAACATTCATATGTGCAAAATTTTAATTGAAAACATTAATTATAATTACAAATGTTTATCATTAAGTAAATTTTAATTGTTATAATTAAAGATAATAATTTAAACATGTGAACAATTTTGGAATAATTGAAAGGCAAATGACATTTAATTTAAGTATAAAATAATTTAAATACAACAAAAAAACTTCGAATATATCTTGAAAAATAACTAAATTCGAAAAGTAAAGAAATTTCTTCAAATTCTTTTTATACACAAAAGAAGAGATTAAAGTCCCATTTAGCGAAGGACAAACATTTTAAAGTATTTTCAGGTAGAAGAAAATTTTGAAACAATTTCGAACGATAGATGGCAGCACAGTGTTAAGTAAGAAGATAAATTTAATAAATATTTGAGGATTTTTGTTTTGATTTTTAAGAAGTAAATTTTTTTGTTTGAATTCTTTATATAAGGACATCTTAGAGCTAACTAACATTTATGTTTTGCTGTAATTTTGCTATAATTTTGAAGATTTTTTTTTTATTTTTGTTTGAATTCTTTATATTAAAACATTTTAAAGTTATCTTACGATTTCATTTTAAATCTGTTTTAATTTCTTGTTTCTGATATTTTGGTTCTTTATTTAACTTTAATTCAATCTTTCTTCTATTTCCGTATAAAATTTGATTTCATTTTTTGAAAAATATTTCTTTTTTAATTTTCTCTTATGTATCAATTAGCAGTAGTACAAGGACATTTTTATCCTTTGACATTTTAAAAAAGGACATTAAAACTAATCATCTCATTATAAAGAACATAAAAAAATCATAAAAACTGATTTACCTTGAGTCTTGATATTTTAAACTAATTAGTCTAAGGAGGTCCCTTTCTTCAGCCTTGACTGTGTAAAAATATGACAATTATGATGAGATAAAAATTCCTGGAAAAATCTTTTACGATGACTTGGTTCTAAATGCGACAAACTAATGTCCCTAACTGAGTTTTAGGAAATTTAAACCACAGAACCCTTTAAAAAAAGCAGTATAAGAAATTGTCTAAAATACTTTAAGAAAACCGCTTAAGAGATTTAAATTATAACTTCACTTTAGCTAAATTATCCAGTATTTAAGAGATGCTAGCGAAAAAAGGATACTTAACATTAAAATGTCTTGGATACACTGAGAAAAATTTCAATGTAAAAAAAGTATGAGTGTTGTAATCGGCTGTGCCGAATCTCATCAAGTTGTGTTAAATTAGGAAACATATCTCATATATCTACGAGGGTGAAGCTTATTCAAAATGTGGACCAAATTCGAAATCTTTTTGATTGTGTATATAATAAGGGGATGTTATATATGTAAGAACTATAACCAAATGTTGACCGATTATCACAAAATTTTACATACTGGCTGGTATTTTTGTCAAGCTTATTTATGCAAAATTTAGTGATAGCTATTATAATTTATAATTAAATAGCTTTTAACTGGCGTTTGTGGCACTTTAGTGGTTTCCGGGTGTGCTTTTTATATGAAAGCTATAGTCAAATACCGATTAATATAAAATTTGATATACTGACCAATAGCTGCACAAAACTTCTCTGTTCTAAATTTAGTCGTCATAGTTATTACAATGAAATTCAATTTATCAGCATTAATGTGATTCCCGGGGCGGAGTTATATGGGAGCTCTAACTAAATGTGAACCGATTTCGGACATTTTTAATACTGAACTTTTTGATGATATCGAAAATAGTTTTGTAAAATTTTGTACCTCTACCACTTTTTGTTAAGTCGCTATCGAGTTTTAATCTGACGGAAAGACGGACATAAACCCCCTTTTCTTTTTGTATTTTTGTGATTCCATAAGTTTTATATGTGGGAGCTATGGTCGAATGGTGACCGATTGTAACAACATTTGGAACACTAGCTGGTATTCATATAAGACGTTCTTGTACTTAACTTAGCGGCCATAGCTGTTACAGTTTATCATTTATTGGCATTCAAGTGTATTTATGGCGGAATTTAGGCTGTTTCCGTAAGTGTTTTGTATGGGAGCTATGGTTAAATGTGAACCGCTTTCGAAGAAATTATATGACGCCTTTTGCTTATGAAAAACTTCTACATACCAAATTTCATCAGTATACCTGTTATAATATGTGATTTATTAGCAAATAAGCGATAAGCCTAGACGAGTTTATAGGGGAGCTATGGTCAAATGTGAACTGATTTTGTCCAATTTCTTTGAAAAGTTTCAGTGACCTAACTCCTTTGGTTTAGGCGTTATCGTGCTTTAATACAGAGAGACAGACAGACAGACAGACAGACAGACAGACAGACAGACAGACAGACAGACAGACAGACAGACAGACTGACAGACTGACAGACTGACAGACTGACAGACTGACAGACTGACAGACTGACAGACAGACAGACAGACAGACAGACAGACACAGACAGACAGACAGACAGACAGAAAGACAGACAGACAGACAGACAGACAGAAAGAAAGAAAGAAAGAAAGAAAGAAAGAAAGAGAGAAGGAAAGAAAGAAAGACAAACAGACAGAAAGCTATTAATTTCAAAAAAATTCAAGTTAGACACTTTGTCGATTTTGTCTCAAATATGCAAGCATATGCAGATAGTTTCCAAAATGTTGTAAAGCCGAGACCTCAGCCTTTGTTTTTTGATCAATTTTATTTCATAAAGTTTTAAAAGAAAAATTCAGGACTTCCCCAAAAACTACTTACCATTTTTTAAAAATCTTAAAATTATGTATTGTAAAAATTTCGAGTTAGAAATGTTGCCAATTTTAATCCAAATATGCAAATCTAGGCAGATTATTTATATATTGTTATAAGCCCGATACTTTAGCCATTCATTTGTGATAGCTTTTTATCTCATTACTTTTCATTAAAAAAAGTAAGGCCTTCCCTAAAAACTACTTTATAATTTCTGAAAAATAAATTAATTAAAAAAAAAATTCAACTTATACATTTTGCCGATTTTGTTCCAAATATGCAAATATAGGCAGATGATTTATATACTGTTATAAAGCTAAGACATTGGAGTTTTGTTTGTGATACCTTTTGTCTCAAAACTTTTTATTGGAAGCTACTTTATAATTTCTGAAAACTCAAGAAATTTATTATTTTCAAACAAAAATTGAGTTAGACATTTTGCCAATTTCATTCTAAATATGCAAATATATGCAGATGGTTTATATATCGTTATAAAGCTAAGACCTTAGCCTTTAATTTGTGATATTTCATGTTTCATAGCTTTTTTTTAGAAAAAGTGCGGATTTCCCTCAAAACTATTTTATAATTTTTAAAAAATCGAGAAATCTATTAATTTCAAAAGAATTTAAGTAAAAAGTAAGGCCTTCCCTAAAAACTACTTTATAATTTCTATTATTTTCAAAAAAAATCAAGTTAGACATTTTGCCAATTTTATTCTAAATATGCAAATATATGCAGATGATTTATATATCGTTGTAAAGCTAAGACCTTAGCCTTTTATTTGTGATACTTCTTGTCTCATAGCTTTTCACTAGGAAAAGTGAGGATTTCCCTTTAAACTACTTTATAATTTTTAAAAAATTAAGAAATCTTTTAA
The DNA here is from genome assembly GCA_933228675.1 of Stomorhina lunata. NCBI lineage: Eukaryota > Metazoa > Arthropoda > Insecta > Diptera > Rhiniidae > Stomorhina > Stomorhina lunata. The sequence continues at coordinate 119,464,494 of OW121742.1, read as the reverse complement.
TTTCAAAAAAATTCAAGTAAGACATTTTGGCGATTTTATTCTAAATATGCAAATATATGCAGATGATTTATATATCGTTGTAAAGCTAAGACCTTAGCCTTTTATTTGTGATACTTTTTGTCTCATAGCTTTTCACTAGAAAAAGTGAGTATTTCCCTCAAAAGTACCTCATAATTTCTGAAAAATCAATAAATCTATTAATTTCAAAGAAAAATCAAGTTTGAAATTTTACCAATTTTATTCCAAATATGCAAATATATGCAGATGATTTATATATCGTTGTAAAGCTAAGACCTTAGGCTTTTATTTTTGATACTTCTTGTCTCATAGCTTTTCATTAGAAAAAGTGAGGGCTTCCCTTAAAACTACTTTATAATTTTTAGAAAATCAAGAAATCTATTAATTTCAAAAAAATTCATATAAGACATTTTGGCGATTTTGTTCTAAAAATGCAAATATATGCAGATGATTTATATTTTGCTACAAAGATAACTCTTTGGACTTTTGTCTATAATACTTTTTATATCATAATCGCCTGCAAATTTCATAAAGATTCAGAATATATATCGCTTTTGGTTTTTGAGAAAATGCAAAAGTCATTCTTGTTGATGGTAGGTATAAAAACCTTGAATTAACATGAAACAAGAATAAATCAAAATCATATACCAATTTAATTCAATAAATTCACTTTCACTTCATTCATCTTACACCTAATTTCTTTCTCTGTACTCATGTAAGTATCTTTTTTATACATTTTCCTAAGCATGTGTTTATTTTAAGTATATTTAAGTGATAAGGATACTTAAACGTTATTATTAAGCCGCATATTCATAAGAGTTTATTGAAATTGCTTAGAAACAGCAAAAAAAAAATAGAAACATTAAAGAGCACGCTATTAAGGAGTCTAGTGTTATTCCAGGAACAGCTAAGGCACTTCTTAAATCTAATTAAGATCTTAACCAAAAACATAATGTTGAGGTTTTGTTGGAAATATGATTGAGGAGGTGACAAGTTTTGCCTGTTAAGAGATAAAAAGAGGATTAAAGCAATTGCGGTTTTTGTAAGAAACTTATTTGGAATATGAGAATTGCGTAATGTTCTTGCATAAGCAATTGTTGAAGTTCTTATATTTCATTAAATTTAATAATTTAGGCTAAATATGTACTAGCTTCAAATATGAGACATATATTTTGATTTATTAGCAGTGTTCGGAATAAAATTTGTAGGTGTATTTGTGAACCATGTGTGTGACAGTGAAAAAGTTTCAGCGACCGCTGGCGGAGTTTTGGAGATGACTGATTTAGAGTTGACCTCCTGAATTTATATGTAATATCAGTTTTGTTTTATTGTCTATAGTTTAAGAGATATTCTTTTACTTAAATTTCTACCTTTTTACGGCTTTGCAAAAGAAAAAAAAAATATTTTTTTTCTGTATAACCATAATTGGGGTCTAGTTTTCGAGATACAGTTTTTTCTAATAACCAGTTTTTTTTATTATTGTTTATCTAACTTAAATATGGTATTTTAATGCCATAAATTGGTTATAACTTTGACCTCCTGAACTTATATATAATCAGTTTTATTTTATTGTCTCTAGTTTTCGAGATATTATGTGTTCCAAAAATCTGTAATTTTAGGACTTTTGTAATTTTACGACTTTGTAATTTTATGTCTTTTGTTATTAAATTATAAAGTGTATAGCCATACTTGGGGACTAGTTTTCGAGATGCAGTTTTTTTCGAAAAATCTGCTTTTTGAAGACTTTTTTCAATCTGACTTATAAATTTTATTTTTATGTTGTAAATTCACAACTTGTATTTATATGTATATAATATTAGTTTTAGTTTGTTGTCTCTAGTTTTCGAGATATTATATATTCCAAAAATCTGTAATTTTTCGGCTTTTGTTAATATAATATCACTTTTATAAGCCAATGAATGTGTCAAAAGAAAAAAAAGTTTTTTTTTCCCTATATTCCCTATATAGCCATACATGGGGACTAGTTTTCGAGATACAGTTTTTTAAAAAATTTCCTTTTTAGCGATTTTTTTAAATCTTACTTACAAATGCTATTCTTAAGTCATAAAATAGTTACAACTTTAACCGCCTGTATTTATATGTATATTATATCAGTTTTAGTAGTTGTCTCTAGTTTTCGAGATACAATATATTTAAAAAATTTGAATTTAACGAGTTTTATAAATATAGTATTTTGTATTTTGTAGAAGCCAGTTAATATGCCAAAAGAAAAAAATATTTTTTCCTCTTAATTCATTGTATAGTCATTCTTTAGAACTAGTTTTCGAGATATATTTCTTTTAAAAAATCAACTTTTTGACTAATTTTTCTTAATCTTACTTAAAATGATTTTGCAGTATTTCTGAAGTAAAAAAAAACTAAAATTCCCGAAGAAGTTGATCTTTATGATATTTTAAGAATATTTTTAAACCGATCAACTGTTTTAGAGATATTAAACATTTTATGTCAGTAGAAAAATATTGAAGTACATGTCAAGGAATTGGGGATACTCCTTCGTCAGGAGGAGTATCCTTAATTCTAGACCAGTAATGGGAGCAGAATATCAAATTACTTTCATGACAAAAATAAACCCTACCTCTTGCTGTAAGGGCTATAGGAAAACAAAAATGGTGACAGATCGAAAACGGGATTTTTAAAAAAGTAGAATGACAGAATAAATACGAATTATGATGTTTTGCAAAATATCAAAATAAAGCTAAGAATTTGTTACATATTATTTGAAAATTTTTTCTTGAACTACAAGTCGATGATTGATTAGGTCTTCCTCGTCAATAGAAGTATCCCTAGTTCTAGACCAGTGATGGACAGTTAAATAACAATTTATATTTATGACAACACCGAACCACGTGTGATAGGAAAACATAAATTTAGGCCTTCGCTGTTCTAGACATATCGACAACTACTTTGTCCAAGTTGCAAGACGGAATGAATACGAATTATTTTGTTTTGCAAAAAATCAAAACTGTGCTAAGATTATCGCTTTAACAGTTTTGCATACACAATATTTTTCAGTTTTACTTTTTCTTTATTTGTTGATACCTTTTTGGCAACTATAGACAAAGGTCCTGTAAAGTGGGTATAAAAAATGTCCAAAACTTTTTGATGTACAAAAAATTTTTAGAAAATAAAAGTATAAAGTTTTTTTTTTTTTTTTTTTATTTATAAGACCAGCACTCAGGGGATGGCCCCTACATATGCAACGCATTGTGTTGGAATTAGGAAAATAGGTTATGGGAAGGAGGATAGAGGGAGTAGTGTTTGTGGATATTTGATTTAAACTTTTTTATGTTATAACTGGGGGGAAATATTTCTGCTGGGAGTTTATTCCATATACGAAGTGTTCGACTAAAAAATGAGTTTTCCCTGTAGTGTGTTGTGCGATTCATTGGACAGTCGACTACAAATGGATGAGCTCTAGTTGAGGTGCGAGTATTACGTAAAAATGAGCGTGATTCAGGAACAAGTTCCCTAATTTCATTAGAGCATTTACCATTATAATAACGATAGAACAGTGAAACGCAACCCACATTGCGACGATGCTCCAGTGAATCAATAGAATTGGCTACCCTACTGTCACCGATAAGCACCTTCGCTCTCTCCTGTACGCGGTCGAGAAGCTCCAAAATAGACTTTGAAGCACCGGCCCATACATGAGAGTTGTATTCCATTTTGGGCCGAATGTAAGTGGTATAAATATTAAGGAGATCAGATGGAGTGAAGTATTTCTTACACCGTTTCAAGAAACCAAGGCACTTGAGTGCTTCTTTTGACACATGAAAGATGTGTTGAGTCCAGCGGACATCGCACTGTATTTTCATGCCAAGAACATCAAGAGCTTCTGATTCCTCGATATTTATACCACCCATGGTTACAGATGAAGCAACATTATCAGTTGTGCGTTTATGTGTTAACATACAACATTGGGTTTTATTTGCATTGAAATCCACCCTGTTTAGACGACCCCATTCAGATATTGAAATAAGGTCCGCATTTAACGTATCGTTCATGTTTTGTCTATTGACTGCAATCTCAGAGAGACTTGGTCTATGACTGAATGAGTACGAATGACATATGTTGCTGTCATCTGCAAAAGAGTAGATAGGATTTGAAGTTTGACATAGAAGGTCATTTAGAAATATAAGAAAAAGTGTAGGAGAAAGAACTGAGCCTTGCGGTACCCCTGAGTTAATTATGAACTCTTTGGACGATATCCCATCTATCATCACTCTTATAGAGCGATCTCTGAGGAAGCTCCCTATAAATCGGCAGAATTTATTACCGACACCAAAAGCATTGAGTTTGGATAAAAGTGCATCATGCCACACTCTATCGAATGCTTTGGAAATATCTAAAGCCACAACTTTACTTTCGCCGAAACGGTGAATTGAACGGCACCATTTTTCTGATAGAAAAGCTAGTAAGTCTCCCGTAGAGCGTCCGCTACGAAACCCATACTGGCGGTCGCTTAGAAGATTGTTTGATTCCAAATAGTTAACCAAATGGTAGTTAACCATACTCTCCATTACCTTAGAGAGTGCGGAACAAATTGCTATTGGGCGGTAGTTTTCAGGGTTGTTTGAGTCACCCTTTTTGGGAATGGGAGTTACATTAGCAACTTTCCAGCACATGGGAAATTTTCCAGAATGGTATAATATACTAAAAAGTTTGGCTAATGGGCGCGCTAGAGATGAAGAGCAATGTTTTAAGACCAATGCTGGAATGCCATCTGGACCAGGAGATTTATTTGTATTTAAACTTGATAAAACACTTTTGACTGCGCGGACTCGAAAGAAAATTGCTGGCATAGATACCGATACTCTCTGCAGTTCTGGTAGTAGTTGATTGGTATCAGGTAGGTGCGAATTTTTTGCAAACAATTCGGCCAAAATATTAGCTTTGTCAGTCGGGTCAGTAAAGATTTGGTCGTCTTTTAAGAGAGTAGGAATCGATGAACTGCTATGAACTTTTACTCTCTTAACGAATGACCAAAAACTTTTACTGCCCCTCGGAGCAGTAAGAACTTTACTGCGAAAACGTTGCTCGTAGAGAGCCTTTTCGCGGCTCAGTACTTTGGCACATGCGGATCTAGCTTTTTTGCGAAGTAAATCAGTGGTGTTGTTTTTGTTTCTGCGCCAAATTCTAAATGCGGCTTCTCTTTTTCGAACTGCAGCCCCGCACGTCCTATTAAACCAAGTTTTATGTTTTAGTTTTATCGAAGCGTTCTTGGAAGGTATGAACCTTTTAATGCCCATCATTATAATGTTTACAACCATTTTGGACATGGCATCAATATCGTCGTCTAAAAAGCAGAGGCTCCAGTTAAAATTCTGAAAGAACTCATTAAGCTGGACCCAATCTGCTTTTCCGTAGATAAAAACTAAACGCTTTTGGATTGCAGGTAGAGTGTTTTTTAGGCTGTCGAGAGGAAAAGCAGCGGAGACGACACTATGGTCGGAATTGCCGAGAGGTGCAAGAATGTCAATAGCGTATTTTTCAGGATGTGATGATAGAAAGAGATCCAGGGTATTAAGGTGGTGCCCTGCTACACAGGGGATATGAGTTGGCTCGTTCACCAGTTGCTCGAGATGGTTATGGGCAGCAAACAGTTCAGCGTATTGCCCTTCCGGAGTGACATGACTCGAATGGCGAAGCCATGAAGAGTTATGGACGTTGAAGTCCCCAGCGATAACAATTTCACTAGTTGGGCAACTCTCAAGAATTGATGTTATAGAGTCGGAAAGGGCGTCGAAGCTGGATACTGTTAGGTCCCTTCCCGCGTTTGGGCTTCTGTATAAAAACCCGAAATGTAGATGATGCGTCCGGATTCTAAATTTCACCCAAAGGCAGCTAAATTCGGCATCAAATGTGCCTAAGGGTTGCAAGCACTGGTATGCGACTTCATTGCTTATATACACGCAAAGGCCCCGGTGGAAAGCGAAAAGGGATAGAAGGTGATACCCAGGTATTTGAAAATCTTGTGGATCTGTATTTTCATATACCTGGGTCTCACATAAGGCGAGAACATTCGGCTTATAGTGACAAATGTGAGCGTACACGGAAAAAAAGTTTATTCTTAGACCACGTATATTGCAGAAATCGATTCTAAAATGCCCCCGCATTATGAGAAAAAAAGATTAAATAAATTATCTACCTAGAGTATTGATGCAGACGAAACGAGTTGTTGAATAATATGACCGTTTGGTGACCAGTGTATATACCTTCATCACCAAAACAGTCCAACAACAATCGAATCAAATACACAAATATTAGAATCACTTTCTGAGTCGATTTAGTGATGTCAGTTCGTCCGTCCGTATGGCTGGCTGGAAACCCATGTAAACCTTGTAATCGAACTACAGGTCGCAATTCTAAAAATAATTTGATGAGATTAGAATCGCTCTCTGAGTCGATTTAGTGATGTCAGTCCGTCCGTCCGTCTGGCTGGCTGGACCCCCATGTAAACCTTGTAATCAAACTATAGGTCGCAATTCTAAAGATAATTTGATGAAACTTAGAACAGATCATTTTTTTGATAATGGGACCACGGTTATTGAAATTCGTCAAAATCGGTCCATTATTTATGGTACCTCCCATAGATCCCACTTCCCGGAATTGATATATTGGCCACAAATATCAATGTTGATGTATGTAACGCATAGAAATATTTGTCTCAGACCCACCTTTTAGTATACCAATAGACTTAGAATCACTTTCTGAGTCGATTTAGTAATGTCAGTCCGTCCGTCCGTATGGCTGGCTGGACCCCCCCTGTAAACCTTGCAATCAAACTACAGGTCGCAATTCTTAAGATAATTTAATGAAATTTGGAACAGGTCATTTTTTTGATAATGAGACCATGGCTATTGAAATTCGTCAAAATCGGTCCATTATTTATGGTACCTCCCATATGTCCCACTTCCCGGAATTGATATATTGGCCATAAATATCAATATTGATGTATGTAACGCATAGAAATATTTGTCTTAGACCCACCTTTTAGTATACCAATAGACTTAGAATCACTTTCTGAGTCGATTTAGCCATGTCAGTCCGTCCGTCCGTCCGTATGGCTGGCTGGACCCCCATGTAAACCTTGTATTCAAACTACGGGTCGCAATTCTAAAGATAATTTGATGAAATTTGGAACAGATCATTTTTTTGATAATGGGACCGTGGCTATTGAAATTTGTCGAAATCGGTCCATTATTTATGGTACCTCCCATAGGTCCCACTTCCCGGAATTGATATATTGGTCACAAATATCAATATTGATGTATGTAACGCCTAGAAATATTTGTCTCAGACCCACCTTTTAGTATACCAATAGACTTAGAATCACTTTCTGAGTCGATTTAGTAATGTCAGTCCGTCCGTCCGTCCGTCCGTCCGTATGGCTGGCTGGACCCCCCTGTAAATTTGTAATCAAACTACAGGTCGCAATTCTAAAGATAATTTGATGAAATTTAGAACAGATCATTTTTTTGATAATGGGACCACGGCTATTGAAATTCTTCAAAATCCGTCCATTATTTATGGTACCTCCCATAGGTCCCACTTCCCGGAATTGATATATTGGCCACAAATATCAATATTGATGTATGTAACGCATAGAAATATTTGTCTTAGACCTACCTTTTAGTATACCAATAGGCTTAGAATCACTTTCTGAGTCGATTTAGCGATGTCAGTCCGTCCATCCGTTTGGCTGGCTGGACCCCCATGTAAACCTTGTATTCAAACTACAGGTCGCAATTCTAAAGATAATTTGATGAAATTTGGAACAGATCATTTTTTTGATAATGGGACCGTGGCTATTGTAATTCGTTAAAATCGGTCCATTATTTATGGTACCTCCCATATGTCCCACTTCCCGGAATTGATATATTGGCCATAAATATCAATATTGATGTATGTAACTCATAGAAATATTTGTCTTAGACCCACCTTTTAGTATTCCAATAGACTTAGAATCACTTTCTGAGTCGATTTAGCCATGTCAGTCCGTCCGTCCGTATGGCTGGCTGGACCCCCCCTGTAAACCTTGTAATTGGTACCTCCCATAGGTCCCACTTCCTGGAATTGATATATTGGCCACAAATATTAATATTTTTTCATAAAATTTAAAACAAATGCTGCAAATTTAAACCAAAATCACTGTACCAAATTTCGTTGAAATCGGTCCACATTTGACCATAGCTCCCATACAAACTCTTCTTTAAAAACGCACTAAATGAGACAAGAATCACTAAAACACTCGTAAGTCTAAAGATATTAGATTTTTAAGTTTATTTTTACATAGTTTCTGAAACAACTGTAATCAATTTGATAAATTTCGAGATAATCGGTTCACATTTGACCCTAGCTCTCAAATTTAGCAAATATTTGTCTTTATACAGGAAAAATAACACCTTTGACCTTAGTGGTGTAGGGTATCGTATGGTAGGGCTTGACCGACTATAGCACTTTCTTACTTGTTTAGATTTTTTTTAACTGAAATTTTATAGAAAATCGTATATATGAAGGATTCGTTAGAAATTGATCATGTTTTTCAAATGATTTCAACATCTGGACTAAAAGTCTGGCAAAGGAAAAAGTTTTTTCCTGGAGTTTGAGAGCACAGTTGGATACATTTCTTAATAATGACCCTAAACTTAAAACTCGACAAATAATCGAATGTATAATCATTATATCAAAATACAATTTGAAATACTATTCTAGAATTTTGCGGTGGATTGAGCACGTTTTAAAACAGGCCAAGATCTTGGCAAAATATCTGGTGTGACCTAGTATATCCCTTGATTTCTTGATCACAGTTGGATATAAACATTTGGTTATATCTAGTTCGGTATATCATGGCAAACAAATGTTTGTCAATTTATCCATTTAAAATCTTGAGCTCTAGTAAAAATTCCAGACTTTCCTAGCAAACCTTGAACTCATTTCAAACATCACTTCAAATTTCTTCTCATACCAAAAAACCCCAAAATAAAAATATTTTGTGACATTAAAATTAAAGTGTTTTTCCTAAAATACTCAATAAAAAATGTCAACTTTTCAACTAAATTATTACATACATCTTGTCAACGAAAAACTAAAGTACTTTAAGATATATTTTAAAAAATATTTAAAAAATCATCATCAACATCATCAAACAGTTTGTGAGGAAACACCCCTTCTTCGAGACATTTTAACTAAGTACTAGACATTAGACATTAATAATGAAATCATTACATATTTCCAACATATGTGCGATCAACTCCTCTTTTCCTTCAATTCTAAGTCATAGATACATTTAGCCTTCAAAAAAAAAAGACACTCGATAATCATGTCATTAAAGTCCCTCCAAAATACTATACCTTTTTTGGATTATTTATATGTTTTTTTGAAATGGATCTCAAAAAGTGTTAAGTGTTTTTGGTTTTTCTTAAAAAACCTTGTTTTCATTTCTTAAGTTTATTATTAGGAAAAACATTTAAAAAAAAATGTTATAAAACACTTGAGAAAATGATTTAAAAGATTTTAATGTTTTAAAACTTATTATTCTATGATTGCACTTGAAAAGGTATGGGGGTTCGAAATATAGGGAAATTTGAGTTAAGCTTCTCCAATCGAAAGAAGATAAAATTTGGTTAGATATCTCATAAAATTGAAGAAAAATCCTATAAATTTCTTTGGAGACAAAGTGGCAAAAAGGTTCTTTTTTCAGAAAGTGTCATATTAAATGATTATATCAAAACACAAACTTTCACACTTAAAGATCAAATATCATTTAAAGAAAGTGTCAAATTCAAAATAATAGTACCAGTAAAAAGTGAAATACTTTAAATGAGTAACTAGACGACTATGATCAATATGATCAGGCTACGATCAGATTATGATACAAAAATGATCAAGATATGATAAGATTATTATATGACCATATCCTATTATAATCAGACCTTAATCAGTAAACGATCACACAATGCAGAAGTCTAGACGCTGAACCCAATATTCGACAGTTTTCAAGCATAAATTGGCCGATAGTGCTGCAATTTTACGTTCGATATTCGTACGAAGTTCATCAATTGTCGCTGGCTTGTTGACATAGACCATAAACTTGACATAGCCCCACATGAAATAGTCTAACGGCGTCAAATCGCATGACAGAGGCGGCCAATCGACTGGACCATTTCCTGAGATAACATGTTCTTCAAACTTGGTTTTCACTAAATTGATTGTGATCAATTCGCTGTGTGGCTTGTGGCGCCATTCTGTTGAAACCACATATTCTCCAAGTCCATATCATCCAATTGGGGCCAAAACTATTCGATTATCATTGAACTGTAGCGATTCCCATTCACAGTAACGTGCCGGTCTTGATCATTATGGAAGACGTGCGGCCCAATGATACCGCCGGCCCATAAACCGCACCAAACCGTAATTTTTTGGAATGATGACTCATGAATGATGACTCATGGAGCAATGATGACTCGTGGATTGCTGCCAGACCAATAATGCATATTATGTCTATTGACGAAGCCATTCAGCCAGAAATGAGCCTCATCGCTGAAGATGATTTTTCGATGAAAATCCGAATCATTTTTAAGTTGTTGCTGAGTCCAATTTACGAACATACGACGCTTTTGATGGTCAAGCGGCTTCAGTTCTTGCGTCAATTTTATCTTGTAAGGATGTAAGCCAAGTTTTTTTTTCGCAAAAATCGCCACAACGATGTCACAGAGATGTCCGATTGAGAACGACGTGTGAGAGACACATTTGGGCTTTCTTCAACTGAGAGTATCGGCAGCAATACTCTTGACACTACGGGCACTTCTTTGTCTCACTGAAATGGGAACATTTTGTATTGCGCCTGCGGATTAAAATTTTTTCACTAGATACTCAATTGTTGATCTGCTAGGACGATTATAACGACCATAAATTGGACGTAGCTCCTTAAACGTTGAGGCTATTGAGTCCGAATTTCCGTAGTATATTTTAATAATTTTGACTCGTTGTTGGTTCGTATATCCTTCCATCAAGAAATGGCAAACTCTACTGAAAGGAAATGTCAAAAGAGCAGCAAGAAATATGGCGTCGTCTGCTGTGTCTGTACTTTTGTAGCGTCCCTGTTGAAAAAAACTCATATATAAAAAATTACTATCCCGAAAACGGCTCTTACGATTTTGATAAAATTTGAACTGTTGGTAACTTTTTTGTCGTATAGATCGAGTATGAAGGGGTAAAAAGGGTAACAAATCTTAAACATTGTATTTCCTAAAGTAGGGGTATAGAAACAAAATTTAAACTCATTTTGAGTAGCTATAAAAATAAGCTTATCTGTCCGCTTGTTTAGTTTTAGTACTTTTTTGAGGCTATGACCGATAGGGGGTAAAAAAGAGTGAAAATAGTTTTTTTTGGTACATTTTTTAACCCACTCTTATCTTTTGAAACTTTTTCCGATAGGGGGTAAAAAAGAGTGAAAATAGTTTTTTTTTGGTACATTTTATAACCCACTCTTATCTTTTGAAACTATTTCCGATAGGGGGCAAAAAAGAGTGAAAATAGTTTTTCTTGGTACATTTTTTAACCCACTCTTATCTTTTGACCCAAAGAATATAGAAAGGAACATAGTACTGCAATAAATAGACGTGAAAAAAATATTAAACACGTATTTGGTACTTTTTTGATTTCGGGGATATAATGGGTAAAAAAGGGATAAAATAATAGCTGAACATCTCATAAAGTAAAATGAATAAAAATAAAATGTTAACTGAATTTTAGTAAAATGTACCGAATTCAATTAAAACCACAAAAGTACCAAATATGCATACGGAACTTTTTGAAATTAGGGGATAAAAAGGGAAAAATATTGGTAATATTATAACTTTGAAATAAATTAATGTTTGTCTGTCTGTATGTCCTTTATAATATAGTAAACTATGAATTTGATCATGTTATGCTCTTTAGCAAAGTTGTTGCGCTTGAGCCAGCGATGGTTTCTTAGTTGTTACGACTAATTTCCGATAGGTGGCGCCACTGAAAATTACTGAATATTAATTAAATCGTAAACTGTGCATTCGGTAAGGCTATGATCTTTAGCAAAGTTATGGCGTATGAGCCGACGAAGGTTTCTTATTTGGTATGACTTATTTCCGACAGATGGTGCCACTGAAAATTACTCAATTGCATTTGATCTGGCTGTAATTTTAGAGTTGTTGCGCATCAGTCGACGGAGGTTTCTAAGTTGGTATGACCAATTTTCAAAATTATTTAAAATGAACTGAACTGTAGACTATGCATTTGATCATGTGTTGATCGGAAAAAAATAATAAAACGCTTTAAAATGATTTGATTATTTGCATAATATCTTTCTTGTAAATTTATTTTATTTGGATATTACTTTATGAAATAAAATAAATGAAAAGTTTAAAATTTGCCTCGAAATGCTTATCAAGGCTAGGCCAACCAGTTACTGATATATATAAAAAGATGATAATCCTAATATGACTAAAACTATAACCAGAATTATGATTAGAGCTATGACTAGAGATATAATCAAAGCAACGCCAAAAACCATTAGGACCATGACTACGTACATGGCTATAGCTATGACTAAGCTGTAACTAAAGATAATATAATATAGAGATATTGCACTCCATACAAATTAAAGTAAAATTAAAGTGGAAAACGAAAAAAACTTACATTTGAAGAGCACGTGCGTGTGCCTTAACTTTCTCTTATTAGATCGTCTCCATTGGTTGTTTCCGAAATAGAGTAAAAGTGGTATACTCTCAATTTTATAGGATTTTTCAAAACGACCATACGGCAAATCAATATATGGAATTGCAACATCTTTATATTATAGAGCCATTGCTAAAACTAAAGGCATTGAATTTATATCCTTATATTTCCCTCTCTACCAAAAATCCTTTTCTATTTAAAGACCTTCAAACTAAGAGTTTCTTTGGTTTTTGTATGTTATTATTTATTTGTGTAATATGATACTTTGACAGCAAAATGCAAGCATGTGTGTATATCAAGTACCAAAAAGAATAGTTTCAAATATGAAGACCCTGAACTCAAAATTAAAATTTTTTAAGTATATTACATACTTAACACTAAAAATTCAAATTTATAGTTTCTAACTGAAGCACCATCAGAAGAGCTAGTATCAATATGCAGCCACACTTTACTATTTTCGATATTAATAACTAACTTTTTCCCATTTAGTGCCAGTCATCTCTTCTTTATTTCCACTTCGATATGATTTTATAGTTTGCCACATTTTGTGGCATGTTTGAATTTTTATGCCGTTCTTGGAACTAATTAATCAACAAATGCAGACAATTGAACCATAACAATGGAAATACTCTTCGATCTATGGTTTATTGCCTACAACGAAATTAAGTAATTTTTCATAATCACAACGACTACGAGCAGACTAAAAGACTCAGGCATGAAATTATATGTGGGTTTTGGGCTGGAAAAACAATAGGTTTTAAATAAAGTTATCATTATTCTACCAGCAGTGATGATTATTCAGAACTGACTCAAAACAAATTAATTGAAACAGTCGAAATAAAAGAAAACTGGAAATTGTTATTAATTTTTAATTGAAAGGAAATTGGAATTTAAAATAAAAGCTAAATTTTTTTAACATAGTCTAGTCATAGTCTAGCCATAGTCTAGTCATAGTCTAGTCATAGTCTAGTCATAGTCTAGTCATAGTCTAGTCATAGTCTAGTCATAGTCTAGTCATAGTCTAGTCATAGTCTAGTCATAGTCTAGTCATAGTCTAGTCATAGTCTAGTCATAGTCTAGTCATAGTCTAGTCATAGTCTAGTCATAGTCTAGTCATAGTCTAGTCATAGTCTAGTCATAGTCTAGTCATAGTCTAGTCATAGTCTAGTCATAGTCTAGTCATAGTCTAGTCATAGTCTAGTCATAGTCTAGTCATAGTCTAGTCATAGTCTAGTCATAGTCTAGTCATAGTCTAGTCATAGTCTAGTCATAGTCTAGTCATAGTCTAGTCATAGTCTAGTCATAGTCTAGTCATAGTCTAGTCATAGTCTAGTCATAGTCTAGTCATAGTCTAGTCATAGTCTAGTCATAGTCTAGTCATAGTCTAGTCATAGTCTAGTCATAGTCTAGTCATAGTCTAGTCATAGTCTAGTCATAGTCTAGTCATAGTCTAGTCATAGTCTAGTCATAGTCTAGTCATAGTCTAGTCATAGTCTAGTCATAGTCTAGTCATAGTCTAGTCATAGTCTAGTCATAGTCTAGTCATAGTCTAGTCATAGTCTAGTCATAGTCTAGTCATAGTCTAGTCATAGTCTAGTCATAGTCTAGTCATAGTCTAGTCATAGTCTAGTCATAGTCTAGTCATAGTCTAGTCATAGTCTAGTCATAGTCTAGTCATAGTCTAGTCATAGTCTAGTCATAGTCTAGTCATAGTCTAGTCATAGTCTAGTCATAGTCTAGTCATAGTCTAGTCATAGTCTAGTCATAGTCTAGTCATAGTCTAGTCATAGTCTAGTCATAGTCTAGTCATAGTCTAGTCATAGTCTAGTCATAGTCTAGTCATAGTCTAGTCATAGTCTAGTCATAGTCTAGTCATAGTCTAGTCATAGTCTAGTCATAGTCTAGTCATAGTCTAGTCATAGTCTAGTCATAGTCTAGTCATAGTCTAGTCATAGTCTAGTCATAGTCTAGTCATAGTCTAGTCATAGTCTAGTCATAGTCTAGTCATAGTCTAGTCATAGTCTAGTCATAGTCTAGTCATAGTCTAGTCATAGTCTAGTCATAGTCTAGTCATAGTCTAGTCATAGTCTAGTCATAGTCTAGTCATAGTCTAGTCATAGTCTAGTCATAGTCTAGTCATAGTCTAGTCATAGTCTAGTCATAGTCTAGTCATAGTCTAGTCATAGTCTAGTCATAGTCTAGTCATAGTCTAGTCATAGTCTAGTCATAGTCTAGTCATAGTCTAGTCATAGTCTAGTCATAGTCTAGTCATAGTCTAGTCATAGTCTAGTCATAGTCTAGTCATAGTCTAGTCATAGTCTAGTCATAGTCTAGTCATAGTCTAGTCATAGTCTAGTCATAGTCTAGTCATAGTCTAGTCATAGTCTAGTCATAGTCTAGTCATAGTCTAGTCATAGTCTAGTCATAGTCTAGTCATAGTCTAGTCATAGTCTAGTCATAGTCTAGTCATAGTCTAGTCATAGTCTAGTCATAGTCTAGTCATAGTCTAGTCATAGTCTAGTCATAGTCTAGTCATAGTCTAGTCATAGTCTAGTCATAGTCTAGTCATAGTCTAGTCATAGTCTAGTCATAGTCTAGTCATAGTCTAGTCATAGTCTAGTCATAGTCTAGTCATAGTCTAGTCATAGTCTAGTCATAGTCTAGTCATAGTCTAGTCATAGTCTAGTCATAGTCTAGTCATAGTCTAGTCATAGTCTAGTCATAGTCTAGTCATAGTCTAGTCATAGTCTAGTCATAGTCTAGTCATAGTCTAGTCATAGTCTAGTCATAGTCTAGTCATAGTCTAGTCATAGTCTAGTCATAGTCTAGTCATAGTCTAGTCATAGTCTAGTCATAGTCTAGTCATAGTCTAGTCATAGTCTAGTCATAGTCTAGTCATAGTCTAGTCATAGTCTAGTCATAGTCTAGTCATAGTCTAGTCATAGTCTAGTCATAGTCTAGTCATAGTCTAGTCATAGTCTAGTCATAGTCTAGTCATAGTCTAGTCATAGTCTAGTCATAGTCTAGTCATAGTCTAGTCATAGTCTAGTCATAGTCTAGTCATAGTCTAGTCATAGTCTAGTCATAGTCTAGTCATAGTCTAGTCATAATTTTAGGCATAGTCTAGTCATAGTTAAGTCATCGTTTGGGCATAGTTTAGTCTTGGTTTTAATTTAAGCTGTATTTAATTTATATACCAACTTTTCCAAGATTTTTTCTTTTTCGAACTTAAGTGCTTTGAAATCATCTTAATTATTGTATTTGCTCACAAATATTTGTGTGAAATTATATAATTTTCTCTCTTGTATAAAAAGCCTAGACCTCAGCTCCTGTATTTGATTTCCTTAGTTCATGCCATTAGAAAACAGAATTTGTTTTTGCTTAATTGCTTTCAAGTTTCCTAAATATTTTATAATTTGTTCAATGTTAAAACAAAGCAAACAAGCTCTAAAGCTAAACAAACGCTTCTACATTTAAAAATTTCTTTTGGTAAATAATTGTCATTCATCCGTTAACGTGGCTTAATACTTTTTCAACTACCCAGAGTTTTTTTTCTATACTTTATTCCCATTGAATTCCCGACTTTTTTTTTTTTTGTTAAAGTTTTCTATTATCTGTAGTCAGTTTGTGTTAAAACATGGCTTTGGTTGATTTGTAGAAGACAAATAATAAGACAAGAAGCCGCATTATAACAATTGCATGTGCAACGTTTTGTGTTAAGGAGTTATAAACAAACAGTGGGACGGACGGATGGAGGGATGTGTGGATGGTTAGACAGACACATCTTTGTTTAGCCATCAAATTCTCTAAAAAATCTTTTGTAGTTGTTATATAAAAAAAAATCCATTAAAATAAAACAAAGATTGACTTAACGTTTCAAAGTTTTTGCTCGCTTGACTGGCTCTTGCCTCTTGGTTTTATGGCCCTTCTTTTAGTTGTTTAGTTTCTTTTTTTTTTTTTGTTAATCAGTTTCTTGTTAGCAAAGTGCTAACAATTGACTAGACGTTTAAATCACATACTAACGTTGAATAGCTTGTAAAAATCTTTCACTTAGCATCAATTTCAATTTCTAGATGCGTTAAGTTTTTCTTCAACATTCAAACAATTTTTCAATTAACCGCCACCAGGTAAGATTGTTTGACGTTTATATAACGTATGACTCAACTGAGGAAAAAAGTGGGGAAAATGAAAATCTTAAGACCAGGAAATGACGTGACAACCGGTTCCAAGTTTTTAGAATCAAAAAGTTTGTGGGCCCCTATGATAATATACCCTCTAGACCTCTTCTAGATTATATATCTCACTTCCAATGATAACAAGTTTTTTGTTTAACGGTAGAGAACTTTGACATCATAATCTGAACTAATCTTAAAAACTCAACATTTTTTATTCAATATATGAAAAAATCTTAACCTTAAGTTAAACACATATCAGACTTTTCTAACCATTTTAAAATTTATAGAAAAATTTTGTAATTTTAAAATTTACACAAAATTTAATATAATTGAATATTTACACTCCTAGTCATGAGATTACGACAACTGATCAACTGAAGTCTCGCTTTCTATGTCTTACTAATAAACCCATTATCATAATTCTCTCTATTGGGCCAATAATATTGAAAAATTTTATTACTTTCAGAAACGATCGTGCTTTCTTTTGACAGTCAAAGTTCAACTTCGAGTCATAATCGCATGACCGGAAGTGTTTTTACTAAAACTAACTTTGTTCTTATTTTACATAATTTAATATGCCCAAGTTCCACAAACACCAAAATGGATTAACTTGCAAGAGTTCATTAACATAATCGTTGCAACATGCAACACACACTAAAAATCTGAAAAACTTAATTTATAAAAAAGTAATTTAAAGTTTTATAAAAAAAATTCTTAGAAATTCAAAAAAAGTTTGGAAGAAGTCTCTAGAGGTCAAAGTTGAATAGTTTGATTAACTCAAAGTAGAAAATTTAACAACATAATATTCAAGTTGACATAATATTCAAATAAAGGTCAAAAATTGAAAGATTAAAGGTCATACTTGACGACAGAAAGACATTTCTACAGAAAAGTTGACGACAGGAAGACAATTTTATAATAAGGTTGACGAAAGGAAAGCATTTCTATGGAAAAGTTGACGATATTTAGATATTTCTAGAGAAAAGTTGACCAGAAAAAGACATTTCTGTAGAAAAATTGACCAGAGGATGACACTTCTATAGAGAAGTTGGCAAGAGAAAGGCATTATTATATAAAAATTGACCAGAGAAAGACATTTCTATAGAAAAGTTGAACAGAGGAAGACATTTCTATAGAAAAAGTTGACCAGAGGAAGAGATTTATGTAGAAAATTTGACCAGAGGAAGACATTTCTATAGAAAAGTTGACCAGAGGAAGACATTTCTATAGAAAAGTTGACCAGAGGAAGACTTTTCTATAGAAAAGTTGACCAGAGGAAGACATTTCCATAGAAAAGATGACCAGAGGAAGACTCTTCTATAGAAAAGTTGACCAGAGGAAGACTTTTCTCTATAAAAGTAGACCAGAGGAATACTTTTTTATAGAAAAGTGTAACAGAGGAAGATTTTTCTATACAAAAGTTGACCAGAGTAAGACTTTCGTATAGAAAAGTTGACCATAGAAAAGTTGATCAGAGGAAGACTTGTCTATAGAAAAGTTGACCAGAGGAAGACTTTTCTCTATAAAAGTAGACCAGAGGAAGTCTTTTCAATAGAATAGTTGACCAGAGGAAGACTTTTTTATAGAAAAGTTGACCAGAGGAAGACTTTTGTATAGAAAAGTTGATCAGGGGAAGACTTTTCTATAGAAAAGTTGACCAGAGGAAGACTTTTCTATAGAAAAGTTGACCAGGGGAAGACTTTTCTATAGAAAAGTTGACCAGGGGAAGACTCTTCTATAGAAAAGTTGACAAGAGGAAGACTTTTCTATAGAAAAGTTGCCCAGAGGAAGACTTTTCAATAGAAAAGTTCACCAGAGAAAGACTTTTCTATAGAAAAGTTGACCAGAGGAAGAGATTTATGTAGAAAATTTGACCAGAGGAAGACATTTCTATAGAAAAGTTGACCAGAGGAAGACATTTCTATAGAAAAGTTTACCAGAGGAAGGCTTTTCTATAGAAAAGTTGACCAGAGGAAGATTTTTCTATAGAAAAGTTGACCAGAGGAAGACTTTTCTATAGAAAAGTTGACCAGAGGAAGACTTTTCTATAGAAAAGTTGACCAGAGGAAGACTTTTCTATAGAAAAGTTGACCAGAGGAAGACTTTTCTATAGAAAAGTTGATCAGAGGAAGACTTTTCTATAGAAAAGTTGACCAGAGGAAGACTTTTCTATAGAAAAGTTAACCAGAGGAAGACTTTTCTATAGAAAAGTTGACCAGAGGAAGACTTTTCTATAGAAAAGTTGACCAGAGGAAGACTTTTCTATAGAAAAGTTGACCAGAGGAAGACTTTTCTATAGAAAAGTTGACCAGAGGAAGACTTTTCTATAGAAAAGTTGACCAGAGGAAGACTTTTCTATAGAAAAGTTGACCAGAAGGAGACTTTTCTAAAGAAAAGTTGACCAGAAGGAGACTTTTCTATAGAAAAGTTGACCAGAGGAAGACTTTTCTATAGAAAAGTTGACCAGGGGAAGACTTTTCTATAGAAAAGTTGACCAGGGGAAGACTCTTCTATAGAAAAGTTGACAAGAGGAAGACTTTTCTATAGAAAAGTTGCCCAGAGGAAGACTTTTCAATAGAAAAGTTCACCAGAGAAAGACTTTTCTATAGAAAAGTTGACCAGAGGAAGAGATTTATGTAGAAAATTTGACCAGAGGAAGACATTTCTATAGAAAAGTTGACCAGAGGAAGACATTTCTATAGAAAAGTTTACCAGAGGAAGGCTTTTCTATAGAAAAGTTGACCAGAGGAAGATTTTTCTATAGAAAAGTTGACCAGAGGAAGACTTTTCTATAGAAAAGTTGACCAGAGGAAGACTTTTCTATAGAAAAGTTGACCAGAGGAAGACTTTTCTATAGAAAAGTTGACCAGGGGAAGACTTTTCTATAGAAAAGTTGATCAGAGGAAGACTTTTCTATAGAAAAGTTGACCAGAGGAAGACTTTTCTATAGAAAAGTTAACCAGAGGAAGACTTTTCTATAGAAAAGTTGACCAGAGGAAGACTTTTCTATAGAAAAGTTGACCAGAGGAAGACTTTTCTATAGAAAAGTTGACCAGAGGAAGACTTTTCTATAGAAAAGTTGACCAGAGGAAGACTTTTCTATAGAAAAGTTGACCAGAGGAAGACTTTTCTATAGAAAAGTTGACCAGAAGGAGACTTTTCTAAAGAAAAGTTGACCAGAAGGAGACTTTTCTATAGAAAAGTTGACCAGAGGAAGACTTTTCTATAGAAAAGTTGACCAGGGGAAGACTTTTCTATAGAAAAGTTGACCAGGGGAAGACTCTTCTATAGAAAAGTTGACAAGAGGAAGACTTTTCTATAGAAAAGTTGCCCAGAGGAAGACTTTTCAATAGAAAAGTTCACCAGAGAAAGACTTTTCTATAGAAAAGTCGACCAGAGGAAGAGATTTATGTAGAAAATTTGACCAGAGGAAGACATTTCTATAGAAAAGTTGACCAGAGGAAGACATTTCTATAGAAAAGTTTACCAGAGGAAGACTTTTCTATAGAAAAGTTGACCAGAGGAAGACTTTTCTATAGAAAAGTTGACCAGAGGAAGACTTTTCTATAAAAAAAGTTGACCAGAGGAAGACTTTTCTATAGAAAAGTTGACCAGAGGAAGACTTTTCTATAGAAAAGTTGACCAGAGGAAGACTTTTCTATAGAAAAGTTGACCAGAGGAAGACTTTTCTATAGAAAAGTTGACAATAGGAAGACTTTTCTTAAGAAAAGTTGACGACAGGAAGACTTTTCTTTTGAAAAGTTGACGATAGGAAGACTTTTCTTTGGGAAAGTTGACGATGGGAAGACTTTTCTTTAGAAAAGTTGACGATAGGAAGACATTTCTTTAGAAAAGTTGAGGATATTAAAACTTTTCTTTAAAAGAGTTGACGTTAAGAAGACTTTTTTTTAGAAAAGTTGACGATAGGAAGACTTTTCTATAGTAAGGTTATCGATCAGAAGACTTTTCTATGGAAAAGTTGACGAGAGGAAGACTTTTCTATAGAAAACTTGACAATAAGAAGACTTTTCTATAGAAAAGTTGACGATAGAAAGACATTGAAGTTTTTTACATCGGCTGCGTGTTAATGCTTTAAGACAAACTTTTTGTATTAATATTTATATGAATGAAAAATCATAATTTCTTTCCCCAACAACTAAATTTTCCAGTCCCATTTAAATTTGCTATTTATTAAAGACCAGGAAAAAAGGTGTGTGTGAAAATCTGGGCAGTTCTCGCCAACACTTGTTTGCGGTGACAACTGACAGTTAAATAAACAGTCATTAATTATAGACCTCCCAAATGCGTACAAAGAAGAAAAAAGCACTTGATCTTCTCAAGACCAGTTCGTCTCCCCTTTTCGCGGACGTATCATAAAATTAACAACTTTATTTATTCTCTAAACTAAATTATGATTATTGCAGGCTGTCACAGCG
Organism: Stomorhina lunata; assembly: GCA_933228675.1. NCBI lineage: Eukaryota > Metazoa > Arthropoda > Insecta > Diptera > Rhiniidae > Stomorhina > Stomorhina lunata. Next base: position 119,443,124 of record OW121742.1, on the reverse strand, counting down.
GAAGATAGAGCAGCAAATATCACGAAAACAACTTAATTTTCACTATGACGAAGCGAAGTGGGGGAAATGGATAGAATGTGGGTAAGTGTCGTCTGTCGTTTTTGGAATTCATTGTTGGGTAGTCTTTCTCATTACTAAAGTAGCGGTAGTTTTCTTTAATTGTAGCTTTTATAGCAGTCGTGTTCACTGTTTGATTTTGTTATCACATGTGATATACACCTTTCGTCCCAGTCTCACACATATTAAGAGAAAAACAGAAATGGATTTTAAAAACTTTTAAATATAAACTCTTCTTTTTGTTATTTGTCAAATGCAAACAAATTTCTTTCTCTACTTGAACACAAGCGAAAGCATATTAATATGTTAATGCCCGTCACTGTTTTAAAGAAATAGAACTTCAATTGTTAAGTTTATTACTCAGTCACACACATATATCAGGGTTGGCAGAAGCTTGAAATATGTTACAGGCCTAAAGAAAGCACAGTGGTCAAGACTATTACTGAAGGCTTAGTATATAAAATTATATAGTTAGACCTACGATTAAAAATGTAATATTATAATATTTTTCATTAGAAAAATTTTCGATAAAAATATTTTACCATCAAAAAATTTTCGATCAAAAAATTTTTCCATAGAAAAATTTTCGATAAAAAAATTTTTCCATAGAAAAATTTTCTATAAAAAAAATTTTCTATCGATCATATGGTCATAGGTGGAATGGAAATGAGTGTTAATATAATTCTCGTATTCAATTTCGCTTAAGAATTCAGTTAAATAGATGATCTTAACTACTGGCATCTAACAGTTGGTGACACAGTGTGCTGATGAAGTCCGTAGCGGGACAGAAAATGCAGCATTCCACACTGCTAAGTGTCACATAGTTTTTTCAGTATTCCTAAATTTTATTCATCTAATTTAAAAATCATAAAATAAAAAAAAATAAAATAATTTATGACATGAACCTGAGCCCGACTCGAACCCACGACCATCAACATAAATTCTGGTTCAAGAAATTAATTTTTTCTTTCAGAAAAATTTTCTATAGAAAAATTTTCGATAAAAAAATTTTTCTATAGAAAAATTTTCGATAAAAAAATTTTTCTATAGAAAAATTTTCGATAAAAAAATTTTTCTATAGAAAAATTTTCGATAAAAAAATTTTTCTATAGAAAAATTTTCGATAAAAAATTTTTCTATAGAAAAATTTTCGATAAAAAAATGTTTCTATAGAAAAATTTTCGATAAAAAAATTTTTCTATAGAAAAATTTTCGATAAAAAAATTTTTCTATAGAAAAATTTTCGATAAAAAAATTTTTCTATAGAAAAATTTTCGATAAAAAAATTTTTCTATAGAAAAATTTTCGATAAAAAAATTTTTCTATAGAAAAATTTTCGATAAAAAAATTTTTCTATAGAAAAATTTTCGATAAAAAAATTTTTCTATAGAAAAATTTTCGATAAAAAAATTTTTCTATAGAAAAATTTTCGATAAAAAAATTTTTCTATAGAAAAATTTTCGATAAAAAAATTTTTCTATAGAAAAATTTTCGATAAAAAAATTTTTCTATAGAAAAATTTTCGATAAAAAAATTTTTCTATAGAAAAATTTTCGATAAAAAAATTTTTCTATAGAAAAATTTTCGATAAAAAAATTTTTCTATAGAAAAATTTTCGATAAAAAAATTTTTCTATAGACAAATTTTCGATAAAAAAATTTTTCTATAGACAAATTTTCGATAAAAAATATTTCTATAGAAAAATTTTCGATAAAAAATTTTTCTATAAAAATTTTTCGATAAAAAATTTTTCTATAGAAAAATTTTCGATAAAAAAATTTTTCTATAGAAAAATTTTCGATAAAAAAATTTTTCTATAGAAAAATTTTCGATAAAAAAAAAGAAAAATTTTCTATAGAAATATTTTTCTATAGAAAAATGTTAGATAGAAATATTTTTCTATACAAAAATTATCGATAAAAAAAATTTTCTATAGAAAAATTTTCGCTAGAAATATTTTTCTATAGAAAAATTTTCGCTAGAAATATTTTTCTATAGAAAAATTTTCGCTAGAAATATTTTTCTATAGAAAAATTTTCGCTAGAAATATTTTTCTATAGAAAAATTTTCGCTAGAAATATTTTTCTATAGAAAAATTTTCGCCAGAAATATTTTTCTATAGAAAAATTTTCGCTAGAAATATTTTTCTATAGAAAAATTTTCGCTAGCAATATTTTTCTATAGAAAAATTTTCGCTAGAAATATTTTTCTATAGAAAAATTTTCGATAGAAATATTTTTCTATAGAAAAATTTTCGATAGAAATATTTTTCTATAGAAAAATTTTTGCTAGAAATATTTTTCTATAGAAAAATTTTCGCTAGAAATATTTTTCTATAGAAAAATTTTCGCTAGAAATATTTTTCTATAGAAAAATTTTCGCTAGAAATATTTTTCTATAGAAAAATTTTCGCTAGAAATATTTTTCTATAGAAAAATTTTTGCTAGAAATATTTTTCTATAGAAAAATTTTCGCTAGAAATATTTTTCTATAGAAAAGTTTTCGCTAGAAATATTTTTCTATAGAAAAATTTTCGCTAGAAATATTTTTCTATAGAAAAGTTTTCGCTAGAAATATTTTTCTATAGAAAAATTTTCGCTAGAAATATTTTTGATAAAAAATATATTTTTTTCTATAGAAATATATTTTTCTATAGAAAAATTTTCGCTAGAAATATATTTCTATAGAAAAATTTTCGCTAGAAATATTTTTCTATAGAAAAATTTTCGCTAGAAATATTTCTATTTTTCTATAGAAAAATTTTCACTAGAAATATTTTTCTATGGAAAAATTTTCGCTAGAAATATGTTTCTGTAGAAAAATTTTCGATAGAAACATTTTTCTATAGAAAAATTTTCTATAGAAATATTTTTCTATAGAAAAATTTTCTATAGAAATATTTTTCTATAGAAAAATTTTCTATAGAAATATTTTTCTATAGAAAAATTTTCTATAGAAATATTTATCTATAGAAAAATTTTCTATAGAAATATTTTTCTATAGAAACATTTGCATAGAAAAATTTTCGATAAAAATAATTTTCTATGGAAAAATTTCAATGAAAATATTTTTCTATAAAAAAATTTTCTATAAAAATTTTTTTCTATATAAAAATTTTCTAAAAAATTTTTAGTACAAAAATTTTCTATAGAAAAATTTTTGATAAAAAAATGTCTTTAGAAAATTCATAGCCTCTATATTTCTGACTATTCAGTCCACTGTGTTGTAACACCGACTGGTCTTAACACATTTTCTATAAGAGTTAAAGAGTATCTTTCCTATTCAAACATATCTTGTAATTTTATTGCCTTTTGTCATGTTTCAAACTGCAGTTTGACAAACATGATGTCTTTATACATATATATATTTTTTTTGGGTGAGTTTGATGTTCATGTTGGAAGTATATTTACATATTTTATTTTTATAGTAATAATCATAAAGTTGTTATTTCTGAAGTTTTTATGTGAGAGTAAGTCCAAATATTATTTTTATATGTGGAAGTAAATTTTTCTTTTTCCATAAAATATATTGTCTTGTTTTCCGTTGTTTAAGAACATTTTAATATTAACTAATTGCTTAAATGTTGTTTATGACTGTGTTTATGGTTGGTCAACCATTTACTAGAGAAAAAGAATTTTAGTACGAATGAAAGATTTTCTCTGTTCTGTCAAAAAAAAAAAACAGTTTATGACTGACAATAACTAACATTCAACATTCAAATGGTGTTTGAGTCTTTGCCCCTGTCTAAGAATATATACGAATTGTCTGTTTTTCTAATGAATTAACGAACAAGTGTGCAATTGCTTAGTTATGAATTTTTGATTGAGGACACAATGGCAGACGGACAGCCAGACAGACAGACAGTTATCATAATTTATAAAATATTGTGACATCTAGTACTTGTTTTTCTTTTATTTGTTTTGAATTTTCCCTTTTTTAGAATTTTTATTTTTGTCTAGATTTTCTTTAAAAAAAATGGAAATTTATGCTTTAAAATTATCATGTTAAGGTCGAAGAGAATATAAATTTATTGCTTTGACTTTCGGTTCTGAATTTTTAGTTAAAACATGGGATTTGCTTGTAATTAGCAAGAATTTTGAATATTGATTAAAAAGAAGGTTAAGAGCGGAAGTAAAACATAAAAATTTAGAATATCTTTAACTATACAAGTATATACAAATATCAAATTAAATGTTGGATTTTATAAAACTCTTCTTCATATGAACCTACCATCAAAAACTAGGATATGAACAGGCTAAAATCACATTCGGAATCCAGTTGACTTCATTAGAACCAACGACTAAGAAAATCTATAGTCGGTCAAGCCCGACTATATCATACCCTTCACTACTAAGATCAAATATGGACCAACAATTAAACAAGTTTTCCTTAAGTCTTAAAGACGTACAGACATATACAATTTGTTATTTTTTCAAAATTTCGAAATTTATACCATTTACACCACACAAAAACTCTATTACAGAAAGGCATCCCTATGGGAGGCATCCGAAATAGTAATCCGATTTCATCCAAAAAAATAAGGATCGTCCTTGGGCCAAAATATGAACCTGTGCCAAATTTCATCAAATTATCTTTAAAGTTACGACCAATAGAATGATAAAAAGTTTACATGGCTAACCGGCCAACCAGCCTGGCAGCCATCCAGCCGGACAGACATCGTTAAATCAACTCAAGAAGTAATTCTAAATCGATTGGTATACTAAAAGGTGGGTCTCAGACCAATATTTCTAGGCGTTACAAACATCAGCACAAACCCAATATACCCTTTCCACCTATGGTGGTGAAGGGTATAAAAACGGTTTCTACAGTTTTATTTCCTATACTGTTGGCTATGTGCCAGTATTTTTTAAAAATTATCGATTTAATATTAAATGCTCAATCGGTCAAAAAAGTGGTCTATTTCGACGCTCAATGATTCTCCCTGTTACAGGGTAACTATAAATCCAAAATTCAGAAAGCGTGTGTCCTCCTTAAAAATAGCAATCAGATTTATTACCACTTTTTTTTATTTTAACCACTGAATATCCGGGTGTGGTTTTTATATGAAAGCTATGTTTAAATACGGACCGATTCCTATAAAACTTGATATACCTTCTAACCAAAAGTTGCATAAAACTGCATTGTTCTAAATTAAGTCGTCACAGCTATTACAATTAGATTCAACTTATCTACATTAATGTGATTCCAGGGGCGGCGTTATATGGGAGCTCTAACTAAATGTGAAACGATTTCGTCCGCTTTTAAAACACAACTTTTTCAAGATATCGAAAATACTTTTGTAGAATTTTATTCCTCTAGCTCTTTTCCTTAAGGAGCTATCGCGCTTTTATCTGAAGGGCAGACTGACATAAACCCCTTTTTTGTATTTTTGTGTTTCCGTAAGTTTTTTATATGGAAGCTCTGGTCAAATGGTGACCGATTGTAAAAGAATTTGGCCCACTGGCTGGTATTCACATAAGACTTCCTTGTGCCAAATTTAATGGACACATCTGTTACAGTTTATCATTTACAGGCATTCAGAAATATTTATGGTGGAGTTTAGGCTGTTTCCGTAACTGTTTTGTATGGTAGCTTTGGTTAAATGTGAACGGATTTCGATGAAATTTATATATGCTGCCTAGGGCTTAAGTAAAACTTCTCTCTATCAAATTTTATCACTATAGCTGTGACCTACATTCTTTCGCTAAAGTTTTATCGGGCGGACAACAGACATACAAACAGACAGGCAGAAAGACAGACGAACAGAAAGACAGACAGGCAGAAAGACAGACGAACAGAAAGACAGACAGACAGATAGACAGCCAGACAGACAGACAGACAGACAGACAGACAGACAGACAGACAGACAGACAGACAGACAGACAGACAGACAGACAGACAGACAGACAGACAGACAGACATACATACATACATACATACATACATACAGACAGACAGACAGACAGACAGACAGACAGACAGACAGACAGACAGACAGACAGACAGACAGACAGACAGACAGACAGACAGACAGACAGACAGACAGACAGACAGACAGACAGACAGACAGACAGACAGACAGACAGACAGACAGACATACATACATACATACATACATACATACATACATACAGACAGACAGACAGACAGACAGACAGACAGACAGACAGACAGACAGACAGACAGACAGACAGACAGACAGACAGACAGACAGACAGACAGACAGACAGACAGACAGACAGACAGACAGACAGACAGACAGACATACAGTCAGACAGACACACAGATAGACAGACAGACAGACAGACAGACAGACAGACAGACAGACAGACAGACAGACAGACAGACAGACAGACAGACAGACAGACAGACAGACAGACAAACAGACAGACAGACAGACAGACAGACAGACAGACAGACAGACAGACAGACAGACAGACAGACGGACAGACGGACAGACAGACGGACAGACAGACAGACAGACAGACAGACAGACAGACAGACAGACAGACAGACAGACAGACAGACAGACAGACAGCTTATCGGTAGTAGCATTTGTTAGAAATTTTAAAAGATTTACTGATTCTTTACTTTTAATAAAATTAAAAGTTTTTGATGGGTTTTTGTATTATATAGCTCTTTTTGTTTAAAATATATCCATTTGTATGATATTGATATGCTTCCTCTATTTTTTATGATTTCTTTTTTTTTAACAAAATAATTTTTTCGGTTTAGTTCTATGATATCTCTTAAACGATTAAGATAAATATGAAGACGACTTAAAGATAAAATTATTTTCGAATTTCGGTTTTTCTTATTAGCTCCATACAACCAGCCGATTTGGAGTTGTATTAAAACTTTTCGCAAAAAAACCTGTTTTTTTTTGGAAAAAATATATATCTCGAAAACTAGAGCTAATTCGAAAAAACCAATGTCATTTTTGCATTAAGCAGACTAAAATATTGTAGGTTTGGTCAACAAATCTCGTGCCGTAACATATTGTTGACGTTTGTAGTTCTACAATTCATTTATTAGTAAGAGGTTAGGTTTAATGGAATTTTTAAAAAATTCTAAATTTTTATATAAAAATCTACTTTAAACCAAAATAAATTTTTTTAACATTTTACCGATTTTTACTAAATTTCACACCGAATTTTGAACCTACTTCCCTACAAAATTTTCTTATTATTCTAGATGCATTGAACTATTATACCTATATTTAGTTAAATATACAATAATATTAAATATCTATTTTATTACATTAAATATAATTTTATTAGATATACAAAGTAATGTAAAGAAATTGCATTTCCGCTGACTTTTCTTATTCCTTTCCTTGAAATGACAAAGAAATTCTGTAACAAAAGACATACGGACATATTTTATTGTAGGAACATTTAACGCTCATTTATTACATTATTTATTAGATTTAGTGTAAAAAAAAAAACAAATAAGAAAAAATAAATTGAAGCAAACAGGGGCTACTATGAAAAGTGAGAACCTTTACGACAATATCCTCAACGATTACTAAATACAGAGACGTTAACAAAAGGAGCAAAGGTAAAACGAATCGACAAATGTCGCAAGCAATAGGGGTATTCATAATAATAGTTGGGTAATGCTGAAAGCTAAACGAATAAAGAAAAAGGTAAAGCGATTTACAGCTACAGTCTCAAGCAAGGACACAATATATCGGGTGGTTAAATTTCAAGGGCCGATGTTGATTTTGAATAAAACACAAACTATTTAGGAAATTATTGTAATTTTATTTTATTATGATTAATTGGTATTACTCAATTATGTATAGAACAAAATATCGGCCAAATGGGCGCCACGACCACGGCGGCACACCTCCATCCGATGGTCCAAATTTTCGATGACCCTGAGGCATAATGGAGGCTCTATGCCGTTAATGTGCCGAATTATCTCATCCTTTAGCTCTTGAATTGTTGCTGGCTTATCGACGTATACATTTTCTTTCAAATAACCCCAAAGAAAAAAGTCCAACGGTGTCAAGTCACATGATCTTGGCGGCCAATTGACATCGCCATTACGTGAGATAACACGGCCATTGAATTTGTTGCGCAAAAGAGCCATTGTTTCGTTAGCTGTGTGGCAAGTGGCACCGTCCTGCTGAAACCACATATCGTCCACATCCATATCTTCCAATTCGGGCCATAAAAAGTTCGTTATCATCTCACGATAGCGAACACCATTCACAGTAACTGCCTGACCGGCCTTATTTTGGAAAAAATACGGCCCGATGATGCCGCCAGCCCATAAACCGCACAAAACAGTCACTCTTTGTGGGTGCATTGGCTTTTCGACAATAACTCTTGGATTCTCATTCCCCCAAATGCGGCAATTCTGTTTATTGACGAATCCACTCAGGTGAAAATGTGCCTCATCACTGAAGATGATTTTCTTCGAAAATTGATCATCCACTGTTGCTTTAGTTCTTGAGCCACTTGCACCTTGTAAGCGTGTATATGCAAGTCTTTATGTATAATGTACATCAAGGACGAGCGTGAGAGGTGCAATTTTTGGGCACGACGACGAGTTGAGGTGGACTGCTCTTCAGCCACACTATCGCAAACAGCAGCAATATTTTCTGCAGTACGAGCTTTACGAGCATGCACTGGTGTTCTCACATCTTTCAAAGACCCGGTTTGCTCGAATTTTTCCACGATTTTTGCGATTAAACGCACATCTGGACGATAAATTTGACCAAAAAAAATCACGAAGTGCACGATATGCATTTTGATTTGAACGCCCATAATAAGTCTGGATAACTTTACCACGTTTTTGGATTGTGTATCTCTCCATGGTTCAAATTGAGTAAGTCTGAAACAGAGAAATGTCAAATAAAATTCGGAAAAAAACTTGGCGTTTAGGTGTGGTTCACATTCAACATCGGCCCTTACAATTTAACCACCCTTTACTTATTAGCTTTTGTGCAAAATTGTGAACACATTTTTTGATATTGACTTTTTTCAAAAACTATGCTAAAATTAGAGAAAATGCAAATATATGCATTTAATATTTGTGTTATTGGAAATATGATCTATTTCTACTCATCCTTACTTAGGTCATTTGGTTCGCATCACTCATCGTGAGTACCCCTAATGCTAAGAATTGCAAGAAAAATAAAATGCATCACAATATAAATGACCGGAGATACCGGCAAACAAAGTTGAGAATTGAAATTTAATAAACAATAAGTTACAGAGCAAACAATACCCAACAATAAATAGTATTTTCTTACATTTTCCGGTATACAACAAAACCTACCTAGAGCAAAGACATTGAAAATACCAGCAAACACACAAGCAATGTTGCATCTATTGAAAAGCCCGTAAAGAAAGAAGCATTACAAATGAAATATATTTTCTTGCTTGCCCCACAATGTTAATGTTAACTGATATATAGTCGTGGCATCATCACCTTCATCTTTATACATACAATTTTCCTTCTGTTTCTAATGGCTTTTAACTGCCTCATTGTTAGAAAAAATCTGCCATAGAGACCAGAAATTTAAAAGAAATGAATGAATATGATTAATTGCAAGTCAATTGATATTTTATTGGTTTTAGAAATACCATAAATTGCATTGAAAACACTATAAAACAATGAAACCATATAAATTTTGAGCGAAATCCAAAGTCATGAGCGATGCGGCTGCAAGAAATATAATTGCTAAACAATTAAACCGGAAGCAAAAGAAAATTTAATTTTATGTCTCAGAAAAATCTTTCAAATGGTCATACTTAATGTTATTAGAGGTGAAATGATATATGCTATGTCCTGTCTAGGAGGGATGTTTGAAAATGCAAACTGTTGGGTTTTCTAAAAAGTTTAATAAAAAAGTCTTTTTGTTAAATAAAAAATATTTTTATTTATTTAATAGTTATTACATAAAACGATGAAATTGTTTATAAGTAAATTTTCTATACAAAAAAATTTTTGATAAAAAAATTTTCTACAGTTCAATTTTTGATAAAAATATTTTCTATAGAATAATTTTCGATAAAAATATTTTCTATAGAAAAATTTTCGATAAAAAAATTTTCTATAGAAAAATTTTTGATACAAAATTTTCTATAGAAAAATTTTTGATAAAAAAATTTCTATAGCAAAATTTTGGTTAAAAAAATTTTCTATAGAAAAATTTGTGATAACAAAACTTTTGACAAATAAATTTTCTATCGAAAAATTTTTTATAAGTAAATTTTCTATACAAAAAAATTTTTGATAAAAATATTTTCTATAGAATAATTTTCGATAAAAATATTTTCTATAGAAAAATTTTCGATAAAAAAATTTTCTATAGAAAAATTTTTGATAAAAAAATTTTCTATAGAAAAATTTTTGATAAAAAAAATTTCTATAGGAAAATTAGGATAAAAAAATTTTCAACAGAAATATTTTTGATAAAAAAAATTTTCTATAGAAAAATTTTAGATAAAAAAATTTTCTATAGAAAAATTTTTGATAAAAAAATTTTCTTTAGCCCAATTTTTGATAAAAATATTTTCTATAGAATAATTTTCGATAAAAATATTTTTTATAGAAAAATCTTAGATAAAAAAATTTTCTATAGAAAAATTTTCGATAAAAAAATTTTCTATAGAAAAATTTTTGATACAAAATTTTCTATAGAAAAATTTTTGATAAAAATATTTTCTATAGAAACATTTTTGATAAAAAAATTTTCTATAGAAAAATTTTCGATAAAAAAATTTTCTATAGAAAAATTTTTAATACAAAATTTTCTATAGAAACATTTTTGATAAAAATATTTTCTATAGAAAAATAATCGATAAAAAAATTTTCTATAGAAAAATTTTTGATAAAAAAAATTTTTTTGATAAAAAAAATTTTTTTGATAAAAAAAATTTTCTACAGAAAAATTTTTGATAAAAAATTTTCTATAGAAAAATTTTAGATAAAAAAAATTTTTTTGATAAAAAAATTTTCTATAGAAAAATTTTTGATAAAAAAATTTTCTATAGGAAAATTTTGGATAAAACAATTTCAACAGAAACATTTTTGATAAAAAAAAATTGATAAAAAAAAATCGATAGAAAAATTTTGTATAAATTAATTTTCTATAGAAAAATTTTATACATAAAAAAAATTTGGATAGAATATTTTTCTGTAAAAAAATTTTATACAAAAAATTTTCTGTAGCAAAATTTTTGATAAAAAAATTTTCTATAGAAAAATTTGTGATAACAAAATTTTGGACAAATAAATTTTCTATAGAAAAATTTTTTATAAGTAAAATTCTATAGAAAAATTTTTGATAAAAAATTTTCTATACAAAATTTTTTGGTTACAAAAATTTTGGTTACAAAAATTTTCTATAGAAATATTATGGATAAAAACATTTTCGTAAGAAAAATTACGAAAAAATAAAAATTCTATAAAATATTTTGAATAAAAAAAATTCTCTATAGAGAAATTTTGTATAAAAAAATTTTCTATAGAAAAATTTTTGATAAAAAAATTTTCTATAAAAAAATTTTTGATAAAAAAATTTTTGATAAAAAAATTTTCTATAGAAAAATTTTAGATTTTCTATAGAAAAATTTTCGATAAAAAAATTTTCTATAGAAAAATTTTTGATACAAAATTTTCTATAGAAACATTTTTGATAAAAATATTTTCTATAGAAAAATAATCGATAAAAAAATTTTCTATAGAAAAATGTTTGATAAAAAAATTTTCTATAGAAAAATTTTAGATAAAAAAATTTTCTATAGAAAAATTTTCGATAAAAAAATTTTCTATAGAAAAATTTTTGATACAAAATTTTCTATAGAAACATTTTTGATAAAAATATTTTCTATAGAAAAATAATCGATAAAAAAATTTTCTATAGAAAAATTCTGGATGAAAAAATTTTCTATAGAAAAATTTTTGATAAAAAAATTTTCTATAGAAAAATTTTATATATAAAAAAAATTTGGATAGAATATTTTTCTGTAAAAAAATTTTATACAAAAAATTTTCTATAGCAAAATTTTGGTTAAAAAAATTTTCTATAGAAAAATTTGTGATAACAAAATTTTGGACAAATAAATTTTCTATAGAAAAATTTTTTATAAGTAAAATTCTATAGAAAAATTTTTGATAAACAATTTTCTATACAAAAATTTTGGTTAAAAAAATTTTCTATAGAAATATTATGGATAAAAACATTTTCGTAAGAAAAATTACGAAAAAATAAAAATTCTATAATATATTTTGAACAAAAAAAATTCCCTACAGAGAAATTTTGTATAAAAAAATTTTCTATAGAAAAAATTTTGATAAAAAAATTTTCTACAGCTCAATTTTTGATAAAAATATTTTCAATAGAAAAATTTTTGATAAGTAAATTTTCTATAAAAAAATTTTTGATACAAAAATTTTAGATAGAAAAATTTTCTATAGAAAAATTTTGAATAAAAAAATTTTCTATAAAAAAATTTTGTATAAAAAGAATTCTACAGAAAAATTTTGAATTGAAGAAATTAAATATAGAAAAATTTTGTATAAAAAAAATTTCTGCAGAAAAATTTTGAATTGAAAAAATTAAATATAGAAAAATTTTTGATAAACAAATTTTCGATAGAAAAATTTTGGATAAAAAAAATTTCTTTTCAATTTTGAAAATTTTCTATAGAAAAACTTTGAATAAAAAAATTTTCTATAGAAAAATTTTGTATAAAAAAATTTCTACAGAAAAATTTTGAATTGAAAAAATTATATATAGAAAAATTTTTGATATACAAATTTTCGATTTTCGAAATTTTGGATAAAAAAAAAATTCTTTTCAATTTTGAATATAAAAAAAATTTAGATTGAATATTTTTCTGTTAAAATATTTTTTTATAAAAAATTTTCCATTGCAAAAATTTGGAAAACAAAATTTTCTACAGAAAAATTTTGAATAACAAAATTTTCTATATAAAAAAATTTTGAATAACAAAATTTTCTATATAAAAAAATTTTAGATAGAGTATTTTTCTGTTAAAATGGTTTTATAAAAATTTTCTATAGAAAAATTTTTGATAAATAGATTTTCTATAGAAAAATTATGTAAAAAAAATATTCCAAAGAAAAATGTTGGTTAGAAAAATTTTGAATTTTCTATAGAAAAATTTTTGATAAAAAATTTTCTGTAGAAAAATTTTGGATACAAAAATTTTTTATAGCAAAATTATTGATTTAAAATTTTCTATAGAAAAATTTTTGATAAAAAAAAATTTTTATAAAAAAAATTTAGATAAAAAAAATTTTCTGGAGAAACATTTTTGATAAAAAAAATTTCTATAGAAAAATTTTAGATAAAAAAAATTTTCTGGAGAAACATTTTTGATAAAAAAAATTTTCTAGAGAAAAATTTTTGATAAAAAAAAAAAAAAATTGAAAAATTTATGAAAAAAAAAAATTTCAAAATCTACTTTTGAAATAAGTCTGGATAAAGTCCCCAAATTTACAATATTACATATCGTTACTTTAATATAGAAAGGCCCTAAGTTGTTTTTCATTCAAATCGCTTCTAAAAACTTTATCTAATATAATTTTATAAAAATTATTTAATTTAAAAAAACATTGTTATAGAATTAAGTTCTTTAGAGAATTTAGTAAAAAACTGCGTTTAGAAAATTTCTATATCTTCAAAACTTAAGATTTTATTTAGTTTTTTTCCCCTCTCCCATAATGTAAGAAAAATATTAGTTAGGACTTTTCTATATTAAAGTAACGATATATATTAACAATATTTTCTTTTTTAAAAACGGGCTCCTGCTGAGTAATGATTGACAACTTATGATTATATCGAAGTCTTGTCATAACTGCCCTTGTCAGGTGAATATGTAACTGAAACCCCCAGAAAAGCACCTGCCTATTGAGACGAAACAAAATATTTAAATACCTTAAACAAACCCTAGACATTTACCCTCTATCTCTATCAAAAATGTCTGCAACAGATAAAAATCACTCTAATCATGTTAAATCAATCTTTTGCTTCTATAGAAGAAAATATGATAATTTTTTTCATTCTATCAATCAAATTTCCATAAATTTGACAACTAGAGATTTTGATGAACCAATAATTACCCCCATTATAAATATAATTAAGTAAACAAAATATTTACAAAACAAATAAAAACACTTTTATTAAGATTCTTGGGAATAAGCCCCTGCCAGGGTTTTAAGGAAAAACAATCTAGGCATTTGGGTTTGGGTAATAAGAAAATTTTTAGATAAAGAAAACAATAAGGCTTATTAGATTCATTGATTAAATTAAATGGTTCGAAAAAGACATGAGAAAAGTATGGGACAGACAGCTAGACTCGGGATTCTGTGTAGCTAAAGATTAAATCAATAATTAAAAGATGATGAAAATGTAGGGGTTTATTAGTTATAACCAAAGAAGCTAAAGAGGCGCCAATACAAATTGTTTTCCTAAGAAATTTTACGGGAGCGTTAGATTTAAATTGAAATTTTCAAAAACTGGGCAGTTTAACAACCTCTAATAAACTCTACACTCTAGTTCTGACGAATGTAATGATAAAAAAACAAATAATATTTTTTAATTAAACCCACCAAAATTTTGTATTTGTTTGTTACAACCAAGTTACAGGCTAATGACTGTAAATGTCAAAACTATGTTCATGTTTTTTATACCATTCGCTACCATAAGTGGAAAGGGTATTATAAGTTTGTGCTGATGTATGTAACGCATAGAAATATTTTGTCTTAGACCAACCTTTTAGTATACCAATAGGCTTAGAATCACTTTCTAAGTCGATTTAGCGATGTCAGTCCGTCCATCCTACGGTCCGTCCGTCCATCCGGCTGGACCCCCCATGTAAACCATGTAATCAAAGTACAGGTCGCAATTCTTAAAATAATTTAATGAAATTTGGAACAGATATTTTTTTTTGATAGTGGAACCATTGCTATTGAAATTGGTCAAAATCGGTCTATTATTTATGGTACCTTCCATAGGTCCCACTTCCCGGAATTAATATTTTGGCCACAAATTTCAATATTTTTTTATGAAATTGAAACCAGATACTGCTTATGTAAACCAAAATCAATGTACTAAATTTTGAAATCGGTCCACATTTAACCAATGCTTAATGGTTAAAGGTCAAAATTTGGATTTTTAGTACCAAAAATACGAAATATTATAAATTTAGTGGCAAATTTCGATCAAAATTAATAATAAATAGTTATTTTTAAGAATGTTTATATTGTTTTATTAAAAATATTTTATTTAACCCTTAACAGACGTGGGAACTAAAATGACCCAACAATTTTTTTTCGAAATTTATGAAGGGAAAGCACCAAAATTGTTTTACTGTTTAAGTGATGACAACAGTTTTAATAAAATTAATCACTTGAATAAACCAAACATTTAAATTTTTGAAAAAAAAAATTGGGTCATTTTAGTCCCCATGTCTGTTAAGGGTTAAATAAAATATTTGTAATAAAACAATATAACCATACATAAAAAGTAACTATTTTTAGTAATTTTGATCGAAATTCGAAACTAAATTCATAACATTTCGTAATTTTGCTACTAAAAATGCAAGTCTTGACCTTTGACCCCGCTGAAAAAAGGTTTAAGCCCACCCAATATCAAAGAAAGTTCTAATGGATATTCCTCAATAACTGGGCAATAAAATTCAGTATTACCTTTATCAAAAGAAAACTTAAATAACATCTACTATGCATCTACTTAAATAATGTCCAAAAAATTTAATTTTTCGCAAAATTTTACGATTTTAAGTCTTGGGTACGGCAAAAATATATGAGATATCAAACTGAAACTTTTTAGAATTTTATTACCACATCTGTCTTTTTTAATATGCCGTTAAAAAATTTTGGAATTTTGAATATTTTTTCAACAAAATTTTCTAAAACTTAAAAAATGAGTTTTGAAACGGGCCTTAAAAAAAGTATCATTTTCCAGTATAAAAAAAAAAACTATGTAAATTTATTTATATTTTTAAAAATTTAAACTATTTAGTACTTTAGTACTAAATACTTTAGATTATTAAAAAGGTCTTACTTTGTAATTTCTGTACTTACAAATAATTTGTTTGCTGCATATACTTAGGCGTGTTGAAAAGGAGTGGAATTTTCTGGACCAAATTGCAATAACTTAAAAACTACAGCATGGATTTTTAGTTTTTATAACTCCAATCAAAGCTTATTTAGTTTTCTTCTACAGTTATTAATTTTGTCAAAAACATATCTTTATTGGTTGAAATTTACCAAAAACCGAAAAAAGTCCCATTTTTTCCCATACAAATGGGTCGTACAAATAAATGTCTTGTGCGCCATCTCAGGAAGACCTGGGAAGGTAAAATTTTCTTTCGGAGCTTCTTAGGATGTAAGAGCATTGATTTTTAACCCAGGCGTATCGAGTTTCAATAAAAATTGTTTTTCGATCCATCCTCTTAACCATAAAAACTCTTCTATCAAAACGCACTAAATGAGACAAAAATCACTAAAACGCTTGTATCGGGTGTTTTTTATTGAGGTATAGAACTTTAAGTTGGCATCACTTTTTTAACTGGCGGCCATTTTGTCAGCTGTCAAGTGATTAATATTTAGTTTGGTTTGCCATTTCATCATGAACAGGTTGACAAAAGAACAACGCTTGCAAATCGTGCAAATTTATTTCGAAAATAATGGTTCAGTTCGCGAAGTTTTCCGCAAGCTCCGTCCATTTTATGGTCGACATAATCGTCCATCAGAGCAATTAATTCGGTTAACCATGGATCGTTTTCGCACTAAGTTTACTCTATGTGATAATACGCATCCGCAGCGACGTCGAACAGTGCGCACCGAAGAAACAATTGCCGCTGTAGAGCAAAGTGTTGAAGAGGACCCGAATCAATCGATTCGCCACCGTGCACAGCAATTGGAGCTTTGTCCATCAACTTTATGGAAGATTTTGCGCAAAGATCTTGGCTTGCGACCTTACAAGATCCAGCTTGTGCAAGAATTAAAGCCGCGAGACCATGCAATGCGTCGTGATTTTGGTGTATGGGCCGAAAATGAAATTGATCTCGATGCTGATTTTCTTCGCAAAATTTTGTTCAGTGATGAGGCTCATTTTTGGTTGAATGGCTACGTCAACAAGCAAAATTGCCGCATTTGGAGCGAAGAGAATCCACATGAGACCCTTGAGACGCCATTACATCCACAAAAACTGACTGTTTGGTGTGCTCTATGGGCTGGTGGAGTCATTGAGCCATACTTCTTCCGAAATAATGCTGGAGAGTCAGTTACCATAAATGGAGACCGGTATAGAGCCATGATAACCGACTATTTTGTTCCCCAATTGGATGGCAATAATGTGGATGAGTTGTGGTTCCAACAAGACGATGCTACATGCCACACAGCGCACGTCACAATTGATTTATTGAAGGAAACATTCGATGAGCGCATAATTTCGCGGAATGGACCTGTCAATTGGCCACCAAGATCGTGCGATTTGACACCACTGGATTATTTTCTTTGGGGATATGTGAAGTCGCTCGTCTACGCCAACAAACCATTAACGTTAGGGGGCTTGGAAGCCAACATTCGTGGCGTTATTGCCAACATACGGCCCCATATGCTTGAAAAAGTAGTTGAAAATTGGACCTGTAGAATTGGCTTTATTCGAGCCAGCCGCGGCGGCAACATGCCCGAAATCATATTTAAACATTAATGGCATAAAATTATCCTTCCAATAAAGCCAAATTGATGGACATTAAAACGATTTTCTTGTGTTTTATTTCAATTCGAAGTTCTATACCTCTAAAAAAAACACCCATTACATCTAAAGACAATGAGAATTTTGAGTTTATTTTTTACATACATCATTTCTGTAAAAACTTTATTCAATTTGCCACATTTCGATATAATCGGTCCACATTTGACCCTAGCTCTCATATGGGTCTAAATGACGGAAACAGCTTAAATATAAGTTTGTATGATGGCAAAATTTGAAAAATACAGGAAAAAGAACACCTTTGACCTAAGTGTTGAAGGGTATCGTATGGTCGGGCTTGACCGACTATAGCACTTTCTTACTTGTTTTATATTTTCTTTAATATTTTGAAAGGTTTGTTGATTTCTTTCTTTTTTTTTTTTGTAACAAAGTTAATTGATGATGGTTTTTTTTTAGAAAATTTTCTAAAAACTGAAGTTGAAAACCTCACACAAGCCAGCATGAAATTATCATGATCTTTACCATCATCAATTTCAAGATAACGCATCAGTGTTTACGTGTTTGTATTCATATTTGCTGCATGCAACAAAATGCTGCCTAAAAAAAACACAACATGCAATCAGACAGATATACAAAACTGATGCAAAGACTTAGCATTAGGCCTTAACTGAAGTATTCAAAACCTTCCAGCTAAAAGTTATTCTTTACTTGTGTCATAAATTATATTTCTTTCAAATTTTTTTTCTGTCTTATATAAATTTTTCACTTACATTTCACCTTCTTCCTTGCCTAAACAACTTCTCTATTATTAAACCAAAATCCCCCTTTACATAATGCGTGCGTGCGTTTTAGCCCAAACTCTCTTCCATACCAAAACTCTTAGTTATATGTGTAACATGGTCAGGACAGTTACATCAGTTATTTTGTAGTATTTTTAGACCAAAAACATGCCTTTAAGCGACAGGCATCTACAAGTTGCACTTGACTACCGATTACAATCAATCTTATGAAATTTTAATGGAAAACCTGCAGTGCCTACATACAACTACAAAATTCTTTATGGTTAAACCTATTAACCATTAGCTTGTCTTATTCTTCTTACTCTACCTCGAGTAGCTTTTCATGTAAATTTATAGAATCTTGTTAGAATTTGCTTACATTTAAGTTTTGATATGTTAGATTTTCCTACTGGTGGACAAGCAGGAGCATTAGGCTTTGGAATGGAAATCATTGGCATGGACTTGACTTGCTACAAGTCAGATAAGTCAGAGAACTTTTCATGTTTAGTGTTAGGAAAATAAGTTTAAAATAAATGATATTTGAAGTTAAATGAATAGTTATGGTTTTTGATTTTTCAGAGCCACGCTACAGATGATAATTTGGGTCTAGCACCCAATGGACTTTCGGAATATGACTGGAAAGTTCAAAGAACTACCAAAGACTATCACAATTGGATATTTGATTACAAAGCACTACAAAGTAGATCACAAAAAACTTTTAAATACAAAACCACAATTAAATTGGATTTTACTGATTACCACGATTAAAAGCTTAGATATCTACGACTAAAAGCTTAATAAACCTCGATTTTAAGCTTAGCTAAATATATATATATATCCATGACTTAAAGAGCTATAGAGATAACTACGATAAAAAGTTGAACTACCACAAAATTTTGTAAGTTCTACTACTCAGATGACCACGGATATGGGTGATGTAGGGGAATGTTGGATACCAAGCAACGGTACCGATTGGTCTTTACCTAAGCCCATACTTACCCTCGTAGTATCACCTAGAAACTACCCGTTAATGTAGTGATCAAAAATGTGCCGCGAATTCTCTCATAAGAACAATAAAATATGGGTTAGGACGTCGCACTATGGTATTTCCGCTACAAAAAAGCCATTTTTTGACCATCTCTTTAGAAAAACCTAATGATTAGTTCTATAGAGAAGAGTCTAGATATTATGTGTTGTAAAAAAGGTATTGCTTAATATTGTAAAACGAAAAGTGAATATAGTTTCTCTGCTTTAATCTGAATGCCGATTTAGAACCTTGGTTTTAGTCTGCAGAAGAAAATAACTTAATCTCTCATATAGTTAAGGAGATATCAGGAAATCAGAAAAGCTCTACAAAATTCAGAGTTTTCATATTTTTCATATTTTGACAAAAACTATGTTGACTCGGTACACCATAACCATGTGAAGTTGAAAGTCTCTTGAGCGAAAAAAATTCACCGAAATTTAGCGATCGTAGAACAAAGTTCTAAACTTTCTAAAAAAAGTCACATAAATTGTTACGCATAGTTTAAGCAAAAAGTGTTGCAGTCGCTTAGGCGTAACTTTTAAATCAAATTGAATTTAGGTGTAAGTCCCGTAGGACGGATTTCAACCAAAATTAGTAGAGCTGTTTTTTGGGTCAACCAATAGATGTGTGCCGAATTTCATCAAATTCTGTTGAGAATTGCGGCTTATATTGAGAAGAAATAAAAGTGAAAAATCCGAGTCCAAAGCAGGTACCCCAAGGAGTAGACGGATTTCAACCACAATTGGTTGAGCTCTTTAATGGATATACTTATAGACGTGTACCAAATCTTTTCAAATTCTGTTAAGAATTTCGGCTTATACATTGAAAAAATTAATAAGTGGAAAATGGGAGTCCAAGGCAGGTACATCATAGAGTCAAGGGATCTAAACCAAAATTAGTATAACTCTTTCTTAGTTCAATTAATAGACGTGTCCTTGACTTCCAGTGGAGCATAGCGCCTCAAAGAATTGGGTTTATACATTTAAAACAAAATTGGTGAAAAATGGGGGTTCAAGGCAGGCACCCAAGGAATCAACTGATTTTAATCAAAACCAGTAGACCTCTTTCTTAGATCAACTTATAGACGTGTACCGAATTTCATTTAATTATGTAAGAATTGCTAATTGTACATAAAAAATAAAAATAAGTGAAAAATGGGGGTACAAGACACGTACCCCAAAGAGTGATCTGATTTCAACCAAAATTTTAGACTTTTTTTCTGAATTTGTTTTAAGACATATGTTGAATTTAATCAAATTCTGTTTGAATTGCGCCGTGTACATTGAAAAGAAAAATTGGTAAAAAAATGGGGTTCAACGCAGTTACCCCAAGCAGTCGATGAATTTCAACCAAAATTAGTAGACCTCTTTTTGTAATTAATTAATATACGTTTGTTGAATGTCACCAAATTCTGTTTAGAATTGCAACTTGTTGACGACTATGACAAACGGAAAAGGGAACAGCACCTGGAACACCAGAACTATTTACAAAGGAGGTGCTCTGATCCAGTTGATGGATGTTCTTGATGAACATATGTGTAATGTGACTTCTGTCCAGGAGATAAGATGGAATGGACACGGCGTCGATAAGACGCCAAAATCGGAGTCGATAAGACGTCAAACTAAATAATTTCATCTGAGCCTCATTTGTACTCATGCACCCACAGAGAGAAGAAAGATAACGATGAGGAAGTATATGATAAATGCCCCAATCATGACGTTAAAATAATTTAAACGCAAAGATAGGACAGGAAAGGTGCTTTGAGCCTACTGTTGGTAAGTTTAGTCAACGTCGGGCAGTGGTATGAGGTTCATCTCCTTGCCGGCGGCTCGCAATATACTAGTAACAGCACCAGCTTTCCACACCTTAAAAGCATACAGACGAAAGCGCAAATAAAGTTAGACGTCACAAAGCTAATATCTCATCAAATTGCTACTGATTGCTCGCAATGAACAGCTCAATTACTCAGATAAAACATTTCTGATTCCAACGACATCTTCACGCAATGACACCATATTACCATTTCCATAAAAGCTGCTGCTAAATCTGTGCCAGGTAGGGTTTGCAAAAAACCGCGAAAATGAGAAACCGCGGTTTCGGTTTTAAAACACCCAAAACCGGCCGGTTTCGGTTCGGTTTTCGGTTTTTTTAATAAAACTATTTCAGTTTAAATTTGTAGGAACATTTAGATAAATTCATTAAAACATATTATAATTTAATACTAAAATGCAGGAAAATAAGTAATAAGGTTTTTTAAAAATGAGAGATTTCTTAAATAAGTCTTGTTTCTTGTGGAGAAATTGCAGAGCGCCTTTAGCGTGAATAATATTTGCATCCGAGCGACAAATTGCTTGAATAGTAATTTTTACAAATAGCAACGATTTTAAAGAATTTACAATTTCAAAGTCGATAGAATGAAGCAAATCTAAGGTCGACAGCATTTCTAAACTCTCATGAATACTTTGTTTTAGAAGCAGAAATCTAAGACTAAACTTAATTCACGATTATGATGCTTTTTAATGCTTATCTGTAAAATATTATGACGAACTGACGAATTTTTGAAATTCCTAACAGTATTCCTTACAGCCTCTAGGTTCAAATGTTTATGGGCAATCGGTTTTAAATGAGTCAAAGTTCCACGTCGCCGTCTTCAAAATTGATTTTCAGATACAAATTTGATATTGGCTGCTGCTCCATCTATAGTACATGCTACGATGTTTGTATCAAGTGAAATATAAAACTCTAGTACCTGGTAGACCGAGCCTTGCTCGGAGCTTTATGATAAGCATTTTGAGGAAAATTTTAAAGTTTTTATATATTTTATATTATAAAGTGCTAAAATAAATTTAAAGGAAAGACATTGTAGAAATATTCAGTTAATTTTGAATTATTTGATTTATTTTGTCCGACCAACACATAGGTTGCATAGTTTACAGTTTAACTCATTTTGAATAATTTTGGAAATTATTCATATCAACAGAAACCTCTGTCGACTCATGCGCAACAACTTTGCTAAAGATTATAGTCTGATCAAATGCACAGTTTACGATTTAATTCATTTTGAGTAGTTTTCGGTGGCGCCACCTGTCGGACTTTGCTTATTCCAATTCATAAAACTTCTTCGGCTTATCTGTAACAACTTTGCTGAAGATTATAGCATGATTAAATGTACAGCATACGATTAAATTGACTTTGAGTAAATTTCAGTAGCGCCACCTGTCGAAATTTCTTCATACCAACTAAGAAACCTTCGTCGGCTCATGTGCAACAACTTTGCTAAAGATTGTAGCATGATCAAATGTACAGTTTACGATTTAATTAATTTTTAGTAATTTTCAGTGGCGCCATCTGTCGGAAATTAGTCTTATCAACTTTAAAACCTTCGCCGGCTTATCCGCAACATCTTCGCTAAAGAGCATAACACAATCAAATTCACAGTTTACTATTCTATAAAGAACATACATACAGACAAACATTCATTTGTTTAAAATAATACTAATTTTTCCCCCTTTTTATTCCCTAATTTCTAAAAGTTCCATATGTATATTTGGTACTTTTTTGGTGCCAATTGAATTCGGTACATTTTTTTAAAACGCATTTAACATAATGTATAATGTTCCTATTCATATTACTTTGGAGATGTTAAGTTATCATTTTATCCCTTTTTTACCCATTTTTTCTCCAAAATCAAAAAAGTACCAAATACGTGTTTCATGTTTTTTTTACATCTATTGATTGCAGTACCAAGTTTCTTTCTATATTCTTTAGTTTAAAATATAAGAGTGGGTTAAAAAGGTGCCAAAAAAACTATTTTCACCCTTTTTTACCCCCTATAGGACATAGTTTCAAAAAAGTACCAAACACCTGTCCGCTTATTTTCAAAGCTGTTTAAAACGTAATTTTAATTTTGTTTCTATACCTATTACTTTAGGAGACATAGCGTTTTCGATTTTTTCCCCTTTTTACCCGTTTTTACCCTCTTAGAGGTAAAAGTTCCAAAAGTCCCTTCTTCTTCGACCTATACATCAAAAAAGATACCCACTGTCAAAATTTTATCACAATCGTTAGAGCCGTTTTCGAGATAGCCATTCTATATATATATATATATATATATATATATATATATATCTATATACAATTATTGCTCGTTTAAGAATATAAGATTAGCCTTTGTCAAATGGTTCCTTGCGTTTACTTGAAATTACAAGTTCCTAAAATACGGCTCAGGTTATAAAATTTACCATGAGAATCGTGAATATTTACGTTCATATACCGTCTTCCCTTTACACCTGTCCATTAGTCCATTGTAAACACCTTTTGCTTGTTTCATTCTTCATTGAAAAATAAATAGCTAAAACCGCGGTTTTTTCTACGGTTTTCGGTTTCGGTTTTGAGGCATAAAAAACAAAGATTTCGGTTTCGGTTAAAACCGAACTGCAAACCCTAGTGCCAGGGTTCCAAAACACACACCCTAAAAACTCTTTGTATGACAAAAGGTGCCGCAATGCCACTGCTGAAAAAATGAAGCCTACAGGGCAGCTATATAAACAGTAGTTACCCGTCGATTCTTAGAAACATATCGAGAGAAAAGGAGGGAAGAGCTAGCCGTATCCGAAGAAAAAAAAACTAAAAATGGAAAGATGTGTGATTGAAGAAATTAAGATGTATAAGAGTCGAAACGAAGTGCATAAATTCTACCAAAAAGTTAAGGACCAAACAGATGGTTTTGGCAATTCAATCTTCTTCTGTATGGACTATCAAGGAAAAATGGTGGCAAATACAGAAAGAGTAGTGAAACAATGGAAGAAGCAATTTAACAAATATCAAATGTAGGCGACCAAGATTATACGCCTGAACAAATCAATGATGAAGGCATTATATGATGAGTTGATAAGGTATACGCCCCAGCTTATAAAAACCATATGGTTAGAAGAATATATACCCGATGATTGGTGTCTCAGTGTTCTTTGTCCCATGTACTCGAAAGGTGAAATATCTGCTAATTGTAGAGGTAGTAGCCTTCTTTTAATTGCATAGAATATCATATCGGCAAAACTGTATGGACGAAAATACTCTAGCAAGAAAAGTGTTCGAAAATGATTCCGAGGGAACTCGTTGAGGACGTCCCAAAAGTAAGTAGAGGAAATTTGGTGAATATGACTAAAAAATTGGAAAATATGCTCACAATCATTATAGAAAAGACCGAATATATACCAAAAATAACTTCTATTTCTCCCAATTAATCGTTAGAAATCGTATATATGATAAAATATTTTAGACCTAATGTGTGTTTCCAAATATTAACATTTTAATGAAGAATAAAATTTTAGACTATTAGCAACCGGTATCAGTTCTTTAAGTCCTAATTTGATCTGAAATGTTTCCTTTATGCGCTACATTCAAACGGTATATAAGATCTTTGGAATTCAGAGTTCCATATTGGATTGCATATCTTATCTTATATTCTTAAACGAGCAATATATATATATATATATATAGAATGACTATCTCGAAAACTGCTTTAACGATTTTGATAAAATTTGGACAGTGGGTATCTTTTTTGATGTATAGGTCGAAGAAGAAGGGACTTTTGGAACCTTTGCCTCTAAGAGGGTAAAAACGGGTAAAAAGGGAAAAAAATCGAAAACGCTATATCTCCTTAAGTAATAGGTATAGAAACAAAATTTAAATTACGTTTTAAACAACTATGAAAATAAACGGACAGGTGTTTGGTACTTTTTTGAAACTATGTACGATAAGGGGTAAAAAAGGTTGAAAATAGTTTTTTTGGTACCTTTTTAACCCACTCTTATATTTTAAACTAAGGAATATAAAAAGAAACTTTGTACTGCAATCAATAGATGTGAATGAAATATTGAACACATATTTGGTACTTTTTTGATTTTGTGGCCAAAATGTGTAAAAAAGGGATAAACTGATAACTTAACATCTACAAAAGTAATATGAATAGGAAAATTATGTTAACTGCTTTCTAATAAAATGTACCGAATTCAATTGGTACCAAAGAAGTACCAATTATGCATATGGAACTTTTTGAAATTAGGGGATAAAAAGGGGAAAAAATTAGTAGGTAATGTTATAACTTTAAAACAAATGAATGTTTGTCTGTATGTTTGTTCTTTATAGAATAGTAAACTGTAAATTTTATCTTGTTATGCTCTTTGGCAAAGATGTTGCGGATAAGCCGGCGGAGGTTTTTAAGTTGGTAAACCGAATTTCCGACAGGTGGCGCCACTGAAAATGACTAAAAATTAATTAAATCGTAAACTGTACATTTGATCATACTATGATCTTTTGCAAAGTTGTAGCACATGAGCCGGCGAATGCTTTTTAATTGGTGTGAGTAATTTCCGACAGGTGGCGCTACTGAAAATTACTCAAAGTCAATTTAATCGTAAGCTGTACATATAATCATGCTATAATCTTTAGCAATGTTGTTGCACATGAGCCGACGAAGGTTTCTTAGTTGGTATGAAGAAATTTCGACAGGTGGCGCCACTGAAATTTACTTAAAGTCAATTTAATCGTAAACTGTACATTTAATCATGCTATAATTTTTAGCAAAGTTATTGCGGATAATCCGACGAAGGTTTATTAATTGGAATGACCAAAGTCCGACAGGTGGCGCCACTGAAAATAACTCAAAATGAATTAAATCGTAAACTGTGCATTTGATCAGACTATAAGTAAATTAAATCATAAACTGTGCACTTGATCATGTTATGATCATAAGCAAAGTTATAACGCATAAGCAGATGAAGGTTTCTTAGTGGTATGAACGACTTCAGGCGGCGCCACTGAAAACTACTCAAAATTAATTAAATCGTAAACTGTGCATTTGATCAGACTATAATCTTTAGCAAAGTTGTTGCGCATGAGTCGACGGAGGTTTCTGTTGGTATGACCAATTTTCAAAATTATTTAAAATGAGTTAAACTGTAACTGTATAAAATAGAATATATAAAAACTTTAAAATTTGCCTCAAAATGCTTATCATAAAGCCCCGAGCAAGGCTCGGTCAACCAGGTACTAACAATAATCTGAATAGGTGAGTTCTTACTAAATTGTAGCTTACTACTTTTAGAGTCATTTACCTCTTTCGATGACCAAAACCCATTCGAACATCAATAACTTGTGCGTATTTTAAATTTTTGCTCTATGTCTCGTATCTCTAGGACTGCGTATCTTTCATTTAGCCATTATATGATAAATATGACCAGACTCAGCAGGTTCTAAACAATTTTGTAGTTTTGTGTTAAATATATGATTCTGTCTGGTAATCTAAGATACCTCATATTTTTTGTTGTTGTTGTAGTCGTTACTGTTGACGTTGCGTAGTTCTGGTGCATTCTTTTCTAGTTGTAGCCTGTTAAAGACTTTGGCAAATGTTTGAGTTGAAAAAAAAACGAAAATGTGTATGAAAAAAACTTTACACATGTGTAATCTAAATCACTACGTTGCAACGTTGTTACGCGTTGTTATTTGAATAATGTTTACGAGACGCATTTGTTAAATGAATTGTATGAGTGAGTTGTGCATAACTAGCAAACAGGCTGTTGTGACAAAAAGTAGGGGGATTCAGGACAACTGGCAAAATTTAAAAAGTGTAAGTTAGTTTGGCAGTCTGGTAAATAGGCAATGAAAGCCATTGTGCTACAACGAAGGCTAGGAAACAGTATTTTAGTGAGTCCCACGTTAAACTCTTCTAATGGATTTAAAAAAACTCTTAAGTAGTCTAATATCTATATCAGCCATATCGCCCAAGACTTCAACTACATAAAAAATATGCATTTACTATTTTAGACAAAATTTATCCATAGTGCAAGAAATAATTTATTTTTTGATCAAGTTAGTTTCTATAGATATGTCAGATACTATTATTTTAGAAATTATTAATTTTCAATAGTTATTTCAATCAAAATTGACTGCGAAAAAAAAGTTCGTGAAAATATAATGGACTTTTAAAAAAATAGCTAAAAATTTGAAAGTTGACCCTCGAACGGTTTCTAATGCCATCAGACGGTATAAGGAAAACCTGAGCATTGAAAGAAAACCTGGATCAGGGAGGAAAAAAGGTCCTACAGATATTGGTAAGGCAAAAGAAGTCGAGCGACTCTTTCGAAGAACGCCTAACACTTCTTTAAGAAAAGCAGCTCGTACGGTGAAATGTTCTACGAATTTTGCACATAGAGTCAAAGCTTATGCTGGACTGAAGAGATACAAAGTCCAAAAGGTTCCTGATCGCAATGCTATAAAGAACTTAAAAGCAAAAAAACGAGCGAAAAAATTCAAGTCTGATTTTATAAGAAAATACACCTGTTGTGTGATGGATGATGAAACATACGTATTGGCAGATTTTTCTCAACTTCCTGGTCAAGATTTTTATGTTGCTGATAAACGGGGCAATGTTCGGCAAGAGTTTCGCACAAAAAAACAAACAAAATTCCCTAAGAAGTTTCTCGTGTGGCAAGCTATTTGCAGTTGTGGCAAAAGAAGTAAAGTATTTGTGGCATCTGGCACGATAAACACAGAAATTTATATAAAGGAGTGCCTACAAAAACGGTTGTTACCCTTTTTAAGAGAGCACAGAGTGACTACATTTTTTTGGCCCGATTTGGCATCATGCCATTATGGAAAAAGGCACTTGAGTGGTACTCAAAGAATAATGTCATTTTTGTACCACGAGAGGCAAATCCACCTAACTGTCCAGAACTTCGGCCTGTGGAAATGTATTGGGCTCTGGTAAAAAAGGAATTGAAGAACACAGGAAAGATTTCCAAGAACATGTCCGATTTTAAGCGCAGGTGGAACACATGCTCCAAAAAGGTATCAGAAGCAACTGTAAAATCTTTAATGGGAGGGTTTCCGAAAAAAGTCGATAATTTTGCAAAACCCGAGTACTAAGTAAACATTTTAATGCTAAATGATTTTGTATAATATGTCATTATATTTGCGTATTTTGTAGAGTTTTTATATTAAAAGGTTTGATTTTTATTTAAGAAAATCCAACTACAAATTTTATTTAGAGCACTCTTTAGGAGGTCAGAGTTTGACCTCTGCTTTATGACATGATAGGTCAAGTGTAGATAAGATGTTAAGTAGACTTCGCCTGATCCTCGCCACTATAGCTTCAGCAAAAGTTAATTTTACTATTTGCATGTCTCGATTTGGAGTCGCGAATACCCCTAATGGTAATGTATGACTTTAATGTTAGTTGCTCATACTAAAATATAGTTAGTGCGTGCAAATATTCACAGCACGGTTGCAATTTACGAAAACATAGCAAAAAACTCTTCATGTTTCTATTTACGTTTTAACGTTTTACATGGCGGTTTAAATAGAGTTTTGCATTTTTTCAGTTATTTTTTTTTGTATTTTGTTTGCCTTAAAGTCTACTAAAGACTTAACAAGTTTTAGTTAGTTTGACTATTTTTGCTGCTGCTGCTGCTGCCATGCCACTACAATTTCATTTGTGCGGTTGTCTAAAATTGCGTTTCATGGCAGAAATGTCTAGATGTTTTGCATTTGTAGCATGTCCTTAGAAGTGACAAATGTACAACATGCCTGTGACGCATGATTAAAAATTATGAATATTATGTAATTTTTTTGCAGAAATGCCAATCATGCAGGTAGAATAAAAATTCACACACTTAAATACATGAAATTTTAATCGAAATTGTTGATGATATAATGGGAAAAGAAGATTAGAATGTTTTTTGTTGGTAAGGAAATGGTAGAATTTTGGAAGCACTTTATATATACCTAAAAATTTTATGACTAAAATTTTTCTATAAAAATTTTATAACAAAAATTTTTCTATAAAAATTAATAAATAAGTGTAACAGATTTGGAATCAAATGTGAGAAGTCATTCTTTTTGAAAAATTTTATAACGAAAATTTTTCTATAAAAATTAATAAAATAGAATAGTCATTCTTTTTGAAAAATTTTTTAACGAAAATTTTTCCATAAAAATTTTATAACAAAGATTTTTCCATAAAAATTTTATAACGAAGATTTTTTCAGAAAAATTTTATAACGAAAATTTTCCTATAAACATTTTATAAGGAAAATTTTTTATAAAAATTTTTTTAGTAAAAATTTTTCTACAAAAATTTTTCTACAAAAATTTTACAACGAAATTGTTTCTATTATAAAATTTCATAACGAAAATGTTTAAAAACAAAATTTTTCACTAAAAATTTTATAACGAAAATAACATCTATAAAATTTTTTAGCCAAAATTTTTCTATAAAAATTCTATAGCAAATTTTGTTTTATAAAAAAATTTTTTTTTATAAAAATTTCATAATGATTTTATGAAAATTTTTGAATGAAAATTTTTCTTTAAAAATTTTTTACTGAAAAAGTTTTTATAAAAATTTTATAACAAAAATTTTTCTATAAAAATTTTATAACGAAAACTTTTCTATAAAAATTTTATAACGAAAACTTTTTTATAAAAATTTTATAAAGAAAATTTCTTAATAAAAATTTTATAACCAAAATTTTTTAATAAAAATGTTACAACCAAAATTTTTCTATAAAAACTTTGTAACGAAAATTTTTCTATAACAATTTTATAACGAAATTTTTTCTATAAAAACTTTAAACGAAAATTTTTCTATAAAAATTTTATATGGAAATTTTTTTATAAACATTTTATAATGAAAATTTTTCTATAAAAATATTAAAACGAAAATTTTTCTAAAAAAAATTTATATCTAAAATTTTTCTATAAAATTTTTTAATGAAAGTTTTTCTATAAACATTTTTTAACGAAAATTTTTCTATAAAAATTTTATAAAGAAAATTTTTTAATAAAAATTTTATAACCAAAATTTTTCTATAAAAACTTTGTAACGAAAATTTTTCTATAAAAATTTTTTAACGAAAATTTTTCTGTATGGAAAATTTTTTTATAAAAATTTTGTAATGAAAATTTTTCTATAAAAATATTAAAACGAAAATTTTTCTAAAAATATTTTATAACTTAAATTTTTCTATAAAAATTTTTTAATGAAAGTTTTTCTATAAAAAATTTTTAAAGAAAATTTTTCTATAAAAGTTTTGTAAAGAAATTTTTTT
The DNA here is from genome assembly GCA_933228675.1 of Stomorhina lunata. Taxonomy (NCBI): domain Eukaryota; kingdom Metazoa; phylum Arthropoda; class Insecta; order Diptera; family Rhiniidae; genus Stomorhina; species Stomorhina lunata. The sequence continues at coordinate 119,412,425 of OW121742.1, read as the reverse complement.
TACAAAAATCTAAAGTTATAAAAATTTTGTAGCAAAAATTTTTCTATACAAATTTATAACAAAAATTTTTAAATCAAAATTTCATAAGGAACATTTTTCTCTAAAACTTAAAAATGAAAATTTTGTAACAAAGATATTTCTATAAAAATTTTGTAACAAGAATTTTTCTACAAAAATTTTATAACAAAAATTGTTCCATCAAAATTTCATCAGGAAAATTTTTCTATAAAACGTAAAAATAAATATTTTTCTAAAAAAAATTTTCGAACGAAAACTTTTCTATAAAAATTTTAAAACGAACATTTTTCTACAAAAATTTTATAACGACAAATTGTCGCTAAAAATTTTATATACAAAATTTTTATCTAAAAATTCTAAAACGAAAATTTGTCCCTAAAAATTTTATAACGAAAAATCTTCTATAAAACTTTTATAACGAAAATTTTTCGATAAAAAAAATAACGAAAATTTTTCTATAAAAATTTTATAACGAAAATTTTCCTATAAAAATTTTATAACGAAAATTTTCCTATAAAAATTTTATAACGAAAATTTTTCTATAAAAATTTTATGACGAAAATTGTTCTATAAAAATTTTATAAGGAAATATTTTTTTATAAAAGTTTTGTAACGAAAATTCTTGTATACAAATTTTATAACGAAAATTTTTCTAAAAAAAAATTAAAAATTTTTATATAAAAATTTTGGTTAAATAAAAATTTTTAACAAAAATTTGGCTATAAAAATTTTTATAGGAAATTAGAAAATTTTCAAAAATTTCCTATTTTTAGAGGAAATTTTTCAAAAATTTCCTATTTTTATAGGAAATTTTTCAAAAATTTCCTATTTTTATAGGAAATTTTTCAAAAATTTCCTATTTTTATAGGAAATTTTTCAAAAATTTCCTATTTTTATAGGAAATTTTTCAAAAATTTCCTATTTTTATAGGAAATTTTTCAAAAATTTCCTATTTTTATAGGAAATTTTTGAAAAATTTCCTATTTTTATAGGAAATTTTTCAAAAATTTCCTATTTTTATAGGAAATTTTTCAAAAATTTCCTATTTTTATAGGAAATTTTTCAAAAATTTCCTATTTTTATAGGAAATTTTTCAAAAATTTCCTATTTTTATAGGAAATTTTTCAAAAATTTCCTATTTTTATAGGAAATTTTTCAAAAATTTCCTATTTTTATAGGAAATTTTTCAAAAATTTCATATTTTTATAGGAAATTTTTCAAAAATTTCCTATTTTTATAGGAAATTTTTCAAAAATTTCCTATTTTTATAGGAAATTTTTCAAAAATTTCCTATTTTTATAGGAAATTTTTCAAAAATTTCCTATTTTTGTAGGAAATTTTTCAAAAATTTCCTATTTTTATAGGAAATTTTTCAAAAATTTCTTATTTTTTAGAAAATAATTAAAACTGGTTTAAGCAGGCAGGCATTGATTAAAAGTAATAAAATAGTGAATGTAAATAATTCTTTAACTAATAAGACTCACGACTGAATTATATATCAGGACAGGAAGCAGCAAAATGCGCAGCTGTAGTCTTTTAAACTTAATCAAAAGACATCAATTTACCAACTTTTACAAAACGATAGGGAAAATCTGAAGTAAGATTCAAAATGTAGTTAAACTAGACCTCTTTGGTTTTAAGCTTCATTATCAGTTTTTTATTTAAAAACTGATAAATCTGTGAAAATATTTCTTATACTCAAGTAATATTTTAAATATTTTTCTTAACAATCTAATGCTAAGGAAACTTGTACTAACATTTTTTTTGTTATATATTTTAACTTAATTGATGCCAACATTTCTCACCAAGTTATTTAGTTTAGTTTTTCTAAACATTTCAAAAAATAGTTTCGGAAAGATTTCACAAATGATTTCTTTCCCATTCTCAGACTCATCTGTTGCAAATTCTCGAAGTTTTTTTGTGTTCAAGATTTTTTGTTTAAACCTGGTCAGCAATTAAAATTTAAATCGTACAGCAAAATAATCTAAACAGCAAACATTCATAGGATGCGAGGTGAGCCTTTTATGGTTTGAGAGCAGAGAATTCTTCTTCACGAAATATGGCCTAAATTGAAACCAGTTAACCATCGTCAACAATAGGTACTTGGCGATACTTCATCTCTAAGTAATCGAATTGAGTTCATCGATGCTGGTAATGGTCAATCTGGAAACATAAATGGTAACCCTTGTTAAGAAAGAAAAGAAGTTCGAATCATTCCAAAGAGCAGAACATAAAAATTATACAATTCCAACAGCCCAATATAACCCAACAAACTCTGGGTAACAAACAAAGAACTTTTGACCAAAAAATAAACAACAAAAAGAAAAAACTCAGTCTAAAAAAACAACAAAAAGAATCTCACAAAAGCTGATGATGATGATGCAGTTGTAAATTATAGATGTTGCATCCAACATTGTATGAAAATTGGAGTAATTGCATGTTACTGTTCCTTCCACACACAGACAATTGGAGTTTGTAAATGGTTTGGCTTTTGCTTTTTTTTTTTGTTCTCTAGGAGCCATCATCAGGCAAAAAACGCCAAATTACCACTAGGCCATAGCATAATCGTTTACAAAATGTATTATCGTTGGTTGGTTAGTTAGGATCGTCTTCATCAAATGGAGGGAATAATTTAATAATTGTTGGGATTAATTTGTAAAAAATTCTGAAAAGGAAAATGTTCACATATAAATGGAAAATTGCAAAGAAAATGTTTGTTAGTTGGAAAACATTAATTTCCTAACCGAGTAACAAGGATTTTCCTTTAATCAATACCTTCATAAATGATTGATTTGATTTGATAAAAAATACGAACTTTTTTCGAAATTTATAAATTTATAATTTGACATAAGTGTATTGCACTATGATTTCAATTTATTACAATAAGTTATTATTGTAATAAATAGTTTTTTGATATAACCAAAATTTCGGTGGAGACAACCTTTCCTCGATGCATTTCGGTGATTGATTAGGCCAGGAGGATTATTCAAAATTCTAGACAGATCGAAAATCACATATTGAATCTAATTTGTGAGACACAATAACTACGAATTATTTTGAAAATTTCCAAATACCATGTCGAAAGAAAGACTTGCACTCAACAAAGTTCGGTTCAGAAACTGATATTGTGTAGTAAGATTGAAGTACTGAAGTATGGTATTATAGGACCTTCAAGTTAAAACTAGGCTAGCACGAGCATCCCTGGATGTACATATGTAGACATAACAAGTTGAAAAACATCGAAGTTCAGTATAGAGACTGATAATTAGTAGTCGATAGAGACTAATCGATCAGAAGATCGAAGAAGTCGATCAGAAGATCAAAGAAGTGATATCTGGGGCCAAATTACCGCATTTGATATCAATCGAAAACTCAGACTTTTAAGCGAATATTGTGAAGTATACTTTAAGGATGTTTAAAGTTACTTCGATGCAAAATGTTTATTAAAATTTGGTATCCATTTTGATTTGTTTTTAAAAACATATTGTTCAATTAAAATTTTTTACTGTTGTTCATCTTTTGTCAAACAACTTAAAAAAAAAATAAAGTAACCTAAGCATCTTTTAAATAATTTTGATTATCCTTAAAGTATGCTACACAAATGTCTTGAAAATATCAAAGATTTCGATCGATATCGAATGCGGTAATTTGGGCCCTGGTATTGTGGGACTTCTCATTTTAGTATGTATATATTCCTGGATTCCTGAACAACATCCCAATTGGAACAAGGGATACTTCTCTCAGAGAATGAGCTGCATCCGATTCTATTTTTAGACTTAATGAATTGGACCTATGTCTTAACTCCGGCTCCGAACGGCAAATGCTTTAGTTAGATAAGTTTTACATAGCCTAATACTCAATAACCAGTGGCTAGCTGAGTTATGAGGTGAACCTCTTTTTTTTAATTTACTTTTTCGAGTGGGTCTGGCCGGGGATCGAACTTGGGACCCCTGGTATACTAGGCGAACCTGCTTTGCTACGGCGATTCGATACGTATAGAGTTCTAAGATATGCTCGGTCTTTGACCTTAAGTAAGTAATGTAAGTACTCGTACAAAGAACTTGCAATCATCCATGTTCAGTTTTGTTAAGACTGATACTGAATCGGAAGATCGAAGAACTGATGTCTATTATTTGATAACTTGCCAGTTTTGTGGATCACATTTACTATAGGCTAGCACGAGTATACATTAAGTTATGACACGATGAAAAACCATCCAAGTTCAGTTCTACAGAGACTGATAAAGAGTAGTCTGTCGATAGAAAGATCTGATTTCTAGTGTTGTAGTAATTCCTATAATCTTGATATGATAAAAAATAATTCTGTTGTCTTCTCTCGTATTCAGTTTCTTTTGCTTTAGTAGACATGAATGGAGTCTATCATAATTTATACATTAGCTTTTGATTTTCGAAAAAATAAAAAAACCTAGACGAATGACGTGTAGGATAAATATTGACTAATCAGAAGCTCTTAATCTTCCGGGCATAAAAATATAGTGCGATGTCCGTTGGACTCGACACATCTTCCAAGTATAGAAATCAACATTCTAGTGCCACAGATATCTAAAATGGTGTAATATGTACTTTAAACCATCTGATCTTCTTCTGTTATCCCCGACTCCCAGTGGTTCATAGGGCCTCTACCATCCATTTATATCGGACTCATTTCATAAGTAGCTTGCTGCTTGCTCATCCATTTGCGATCGATTGTTCAGTTGATCGATCATTCTATTAGTCGTTCAGTGTTCGTATGTGTGTTAACATATAAATGCTTTCCGGACGATTTTGCTTCAACTGTATGAAAATTCAGTGTGATGTCCGTTGGACAAAACACGTTTTTCAAGTGTCAAAAAAAGCATTCAAGTGTCTCGGCTTTCTTAAGCAGTACTTCACTCCAACTGTCTTAATATCTATATCCGACTGAAAATGAAATACAACTTTCATGGATGGATAGGTCTTTCAAAGTTTATTTTGGTGCTTCTCGATCGTGAACAAAAGGAAGGGCGAAGGTGATTATCGGCGAAAGTGATTATCGGCGTTGTAATGTGGGTTGCGTTTCACTGTTCTATTGCTACTATAATGGGATCTTGTTCTAGAAACCCCCATATCACACGCAATTTTACAAGATCTCACCGATTTGTAGTCGATTTTCCAGTAGATCGCACGACGCTCTATAGAGAAAACTCGTTCCTGAAACCCCTACTTTTCTTCGTATCACACTCGTTAGTGAAACCCCTAAATTTCTTCGTATCTCACACAATTCAACATGAGCCCTTTGTATTTAGTCTATTTTCCAGTGAATCGCACGATGCTCTATAAAGAAAACTAATTTTGTACCAAACTCTACGAAATTCTGCTTTGTTTTAACAAGCATCGAAGAAACCCTGTCATCAAGATAAAGAAATATCTTAAAGGAGGTACTGTCATTTGTCAGATCTATTAGAGACACAGAAATTGAACACTGTTTCGAGAACATTGCTTTGGACTTGATGAACTAAACGGGTAAAGACTTAACACATTGTCCTTTTGGAATTTAAGCAGAGACTTTTAACTATGATATGTATGTTGCTCTAAATGGCCTTCATAAGGAGTAGATATTGAAGTCAAATTTTTCACTTCGACTACATAGGAGTTGAGTTCGAGTCCCAGTTGCGGCAACATTAATTTCTGCTAGTAAAGGGTGTTTTTTTTAGAGGTATAGAACTTCGAATTGAAATAAAACACAAGAAAATCGTTTTAATGTCCATCAATTTGGCTTTATTGGAAGGATAATTTTATGCCATTAATGTTTAAATATGATTTCGGGCATGTGGCCGCCGCGGCTGGCTCGAATAAAGCCAATTCTACAGGTCCAATTTTCAACTACTTTTTCGAGCATATGGGGCCGTATGTTGGCAATAACGCCACGAATGTTGGCTTCCAAGTCCCCTAACGTTTCTGGTTTGTTGGCGTAGACGAGCGACTTCACATATCCCCAAAGAAAATAATCCATTGGTGTCAAATCGCACGATCTTGGTGGCCAATTGACGTGCGCTGTGTGGCATGTAGCGCCGTCTTGTTGGAACCACAACTCATCCACATTCATGCCATCCAATTGGGGAACAAAATAGTCGGTTATCATGGCTCTATACCGGTCTCCATTTATGGTAACTGACTCTCCAGCATTATTTCGGAAGAAGTATGGCCCAATGACTCCACCAGCCCATAGAGCACACCAAACAGTCAGTTTTTGTGGATGTAATGGCGTCTCAAGGGTCTCATGTGGATTCTCTTCACTCCAAATGCGGCAATTTTGCTTGTTGACGTAGCCATTCAACCAAAAATGAGCCTCATCACTGAACAAAATTTTGCGATGAAAATCAGCATCGAGATCAATCTCATTTTCGGCCCATACACCAAAATCACGACGCATTGCATGGTCTCGCGGCTTTAATTCTTGCACAAGCTGGATCTTGTAAGGTCGCAAGCCAAGATCTTTGCGCAAAATCTTCCATAAAGTTGATGGACAAAGCTCCAATTGCTGCGCACGGTGGCGAATCGATTCATTCGGGTCCTCTTCAACACTTTGCTCTACAGTGGCAATTGTTTCTTCGGTGCGCACTGTTCGACGTCGCTGCGGATGCGTATTATCACATAAAGTAAACGTAGTGCGAAAACGATCCATGGTTAACCGAATTAATTGCTCTGATGGACGATTATGTCGACCATAAAATGGACGGAGCTTGCGGTAAACTTCGCGAACTGAACCATTATTTTCGAAATAAATTTGCACGATTTGCAAGCGTTGTTCTTTTGTCAACCTGTTCATGATGAAATGGCAAACCAAACTAAATATTAATCACTTGACAGCTGACAAAATGGCCTCCAGTTAAAAAAGTGATGCCAACTTAAAGTTCTATACC
>OW121742.1:119388006-119400506 GCA_933228675.1 Stomorhina lunata | reverse complement strand
GTCAAGTTTTTTTCTTTTTACTACCAGAACTACTAAACTTTCAACTTTGGTGGTCTTGGAATTTTAATTTCAACTCTCTAACATGAACCCAAACTCGTATGATAAGTAATTTTAGTAACCGGTTTCAGGTTATCCTTATAGAAAGCTTTTAACCCTTGATCTTTAGGACACAGTTTATAATCATAAGTACTATCTAATCCGTATGCCTCTTGTACTTTACTTACTTTATTAGCCAGGCAGCAATTCACACTTACTCCATTAGTCATCATTGCTTCCCGAAAATATTATGGTTTGGTGCGGTTTATGGGCCGGCAGTCTCATTAGATCAAGACCGGCACGTTACTGTGAATGGGAATCGCTACCGTTCAATGATAACCGAATATTTTTGGCCCCAATCGGATTATATGGACTTGAAGGACATGTGGTTCCATCAGGACGGCACCAAAACTGAATTTGGGGAACGTGTTATCTCACGAAATGGTCCAGTCGATGGACCGCCTCAGTCGTGGGATTTGACGCCTTTAGACTATACCCTATGGGGCTACGTCAAGTCTATGGTCTATGCCAATAAGCCAGCGACGATTGATGAACTTCGTACAATTTATGCTTCAAAACCTTCAAAAATTGGGTTCAGCGTCTGTACTTCTGCAAGCGTGCCCGTGGTGACCATGCAAAAGAAATCGCGTTTCATACATAATTGCATCAAACGTACTTTTATAGGAATAAAGAATTTCACTGATATCCAAAACCTTTTTTGTTCTATTAAAAAAAAACCTTTGTAGCGCTCTTATTGAAAACAAGCTTTGAAAAATTTTCCTTTACTTGGTCTTTCCATCGAAGTGTCAGACGTCCGTTTTTACGAGTTCCCTCGGAATCATTTTCGAATGCTTATCTTACTGGAGTATTTTCGTTCATTCGCACAACATGTCCTAGCCAAAGCAGTCGCTGTTGTTTAATGCGTTTTACTATGTCGACGTTAGCGTATAACTCATGCAACTAATGCTTCATTCGATATCGATATTCATTGTTGACGCAGACCGGTCCAAAAAATGTTCGTAGAATTTTCCTCTCGAACGCTGCAATGATAGCTTTATCTGCCTGTACCGCATTCCACATCCGAAACGTGAATTATTATCAAGTGAATTCGGATTCTATGATATCATTGTCAACAGTTCACATGTCTTCCTGGAGACAAATTTTTAAATTCAGGTCTTTTTAAAAGTTTATTCTTCAATAGTTGGTCTATTTGAATATCAATCCAGTTCGAAGGCCTCCTGGGTTGATTTGCTATGGTGAGCTTTTCAGATTTTGTAGGACCAACCAACCCTTCTTTCATATTGATTTCTAGTCAAAGGTATTCTTAAGTTTAATATTTGAATGCTAGAGTTTTCTGTTAATTGCAGGATTCAAACTTTATTTTTTCAAGGTTATTTCTTTATAAATATGTTTACAAGTTTTTCCCATTTTGATTTCTTTATCTTTGCCTTACAACACATCCTTCTTGGCATACCTTCCCTTTTCATACTTTTGAATTTAGGCGCACTTTTCTTTCATTTCTGTTACCATAACCCCTCATAGAATTCCCTGCTCTTACATTTTTTTTTTTTTTTTTTTTGAGAACTTATTTTAACTGACAAGACTGTTGGTGCTAGGCTGCTGCTGTAGTTCATTTGAACTCAAAAAAAAAAAAAAAATACAAAACTAAAACAAGAAATAATACATATCTGTCTCAAATGCTCCAAACCTCTTTGAACAAGTCAAATCCTATCTGGACAACAAGACTTATATTGTAGTTATGCATTCATATGTTTGTCGGGCCATATCGGGCCAAAAAAGTGTATGCGAGTCTGTCCAACTGTTACTACAATTCCAGTATGAATTCATTTCATATGCAATCTTTTGGCAAGAACGACAACGACGATGTATTGCCTTGAATTGTGAATTTAGCTTTAGGCTTCCACAGCTCCTTCTTCTGTGTTAGCCACATGTGGACACTGAATGTGTGTGAGTGCTATGTGGCTTTAACTCAAATGTTGAATGTTGTAGCCCGAAATGTGTTTGTTGTTTGTTACCAATGTTTACACACGCATCGCTGCTGCTGCTGTTGTAGATGATGTGATATTTACTGGTTGTCGAGTAGGCTCTCTTAACTTGGGCAATGACGTTTTTGATATTTTGTTACGGTTACAGCAAAAAAAGCCTTAGGGCAATTTTCTACTAATGCAACAAGGTTTTGGGCTCTTTGATTTTATTCTTTTTTCCATTTTTTGTTAAATTTTTCATCTGCCTTTTTGTGAGTTTTGTTTAAAGCTTCTGAGGAATTTAGTTTTTTTCGTTAGTTGGGTTCAAGGCATGATTTATTTTAGTAAAGGTGGAAGAGTTAATATGGACAAGAATGCCAGAATTGTAAGGCAAAGGCGAAACAGATGGTCACTGCTCTTAATACAACTTAAGCTAACTAAGAAAAAGCGACAGAATTCCAAATAAGAGCTTCCAGGGCCTAAGAAAGCTAATTTTGAAAGATTCAAGTAAAGGAGTTTGGGAAGCTTAATTTCAAGGATTTGAAGAGTTATAGCCATATAATTACTCTTCCCATCGATTTCCGACTCCTAATAGTAATACTACCAACCTGTAGCGCCCTTAAACTTATAACTACAAAATTCTTCAACATTTTTTTTTTGCCCAAAACAAAATTATTAAGGAATTCTTCATGTTTATGCTTAACTAAAGATGACATAAATTGGAGAGGAGTTATGACAGTTTGTTTCTTCTTCATTTTTTTGTTTCTTTTGCTGTCATACTTCATTCATAGCAATTAAATCAAATCTGAAAGATTTGTTAAATATTAACGAAGGCATTTTGTTAAGGCGGCTTCTTTGTTTGTCTTCCAAAGTCACCTTGATAGGGTTTGTTTTTTGAGTTTTGTCAAGAAAGAAGGATGAGTAATTTTTGACAAGTGTGATGGAGTAGTAGAAGGTGAACTTAAGAATTTTAAGTTTTGATTTCCTTAAAGAAGAATTTGGAAAATGTGACATTTTTGTTATCTTGGAGTTAGATTTTTAACCAGTCTTTCAAAATTTCTTCAATCATTAAGTTCAGCTTTAAGTTGCTAGTTCTACTGGACCTTTTGATCTAAAATATTCTTAGTGTCCCCGTTTTAAAGATACACTTGCATTGAATTTTATTAACAATCTTAGGTGTTTTTTGGATCCATGATACTACATACGTTTTCTTGAAGTCGAACTTTCAATATCGTTCTCGAGATATAGACTAAAGAATCAGTAAATGTCTGGCTGAGGTAGCTTAGTCTTGTCCAGAATTTTCTTACGGATCCACGAACCTGAAGTAATGAAAACACAAGTCGTTTACCATTTTCGGGGTTTGAAATAAAGATTTTTTATTGATTAATTCGGTTCGGTTAATGATATATTTTTGTATTGATTAATTTCGTTTTTCGGGATGTAAATGGGATGCAATTGTTGCCTGGGTTTCCTGCTAACAGGTGATAACTGTATTCAATTCCTACTCACACCTCCTAGTGGTACATCCTGGAAACCTGAGCAACCTAGTTGAAGATGCGGTAAATAACCCGGGTGGGATTCTAGGTCAGGGCCAACGTGAGAGGGAGTTATCTTGGAGCCATTCCGACGTATTTGGTCTAAGGGTCTAAGATAATTGTACTTTGTAAAGTACGGAACTGTAGCGTCTGTTCAACATGTTACACATACGAATTATATTTGTGTATCCCATAAATAAAATAAATACGAATATACCAGCATAGGTGGAAGGGGTATTATAAGTTTGTGCTGATATATGTAACACATAGAAATATTTGTCTTAGACCCATCTTTTGGTATACCAATAGGCTTAGAATCACTTTCTAAGTCGATTTAGCGATGTCCGTCCGTCCGTCCTTCTGGCTGGCTGGACCCCCATGTAAACATTGTAATCAGGCTACAGGTCGCAATTCTAAAGATAATTTGATGAAATTTGGTACAGATCATTTTTTTTTGATAATGGGACCATGGCTATTGAAATTCGTCAAAATCGGTCTATTATTTATGGTACCTCCCATAGGTCCCACTTCCCGGAATTGATATACTGGCCACAAAAATCAATATTTTTTCATGAAATTAAAAACAAATACTGCTTATGTAAACTCAAATCACTGTACCAAATTTCGTTGAAATCGGTCTACATTTGACCATAGCTCCCATACAAACTCTTTTCTCAAAACGCACTAAATGAGACAAAATTCACTAAAACGCTCGTAAATCCGAAGATAATAAAAATGTTAAGTTTATTTTTTGCACACATAACAACTGTAATCAATTTGCCAAATTTCGAGATAATCGGTCCACACTTGACCCTAGCTTTCATATAAGTCCAAATGTCGGGAACAGCTTAAATGTATAAGTTTTGAGAATATGTTTGTATGATGGCAAAATTTAGCAAATATTTGTCTTTATACAGGAAAAAGAATTCCTTTGACCTTAGTGGTGAAGTGTATCGTATGGTTGGGCTTGACCGACTATAGCACTTTCTTACTCATTTCAATTGGGTCTGGCCAGGGATCGAACTTGGGACCTCGGGTATGCTAGCCGGATGACTAATCTGCTATACTGCAGCGGTTCTTCTTCTTTCTGTTATCCTTGACTCCCAGTGGAGCATAGGGCCTCATTGGTTTCATTCACCAGGATGTTCTTGCATAGATTAGGCACCTCCAAAATCCTTGTGCCAGCTGCCGTAGCAGGGGGATTTCTCGCATGATTATCCCTTGGAGTAGTATAATCTGTTATGTTGTTTCTTTCCATGCTTAAAATATGGTAAGTGTTAAGTCGATGGATGATGAGTCCAAAGACGAGAGCCACGTTTGTAAAGCGAGTCGCTCGATCCGAAACAGACACCCGCTTGTAGCCGCAACTAACATGTTGAATGGCTCCAAGATAACTCCCTCTCACGTTGGCCCTGACCTAGAATCCCACTCGGGTTATTTACCGCATCTTCAACTAGGTTGCTCAGGTTTCCAGGATGTACCACTAGGACGTGTGAGAAGGAATTGAATACAGTTAATACCTGTTAGCAGGAAACCCAGGCAACAACTGCATCCCATTTACATCCTCCGCAGTGGTTCACAAAGGGAATATTGTTAGTGATAAAATGTGAGAGGAAAGAGTTCTCTAGGAGCTTAATAACACATACGGACCATGCGATTTAAGAACTAATTTTATTTGTAATGCATTGTGCGATTCACTCCAAGCTGTTTTCAAAAAGTAATACGGTTTCCGGCAACGAGATCCCCAATATCTTTAAGGAATAAGTCATTGTAGAGCAATAGAATGGCGTAATACAATCTTAACAAAGTTGGATAGCAAACTGTTGGCATAAGCAACCTTTTTCGGACCGGACATAGGAGTTTCATTCCATTTTTTTGTCGATCATATAAAGTGAATTACAGTGGACTCTCATGTCTAAAACGAAAACCTTTAAGTACAGCCTAGGCAATATGATCAGATGCGTACATTTTTATTTACAAACAACACTGTTTCTTCCGCTAATTAAAACCAGACGACTCCATCTTCCATTTGGAGATTGTATTTATAAATGTTTAAACTACAGAGTTTAACTACAATTTCCATAATTTCTGGATGATAGTTTTCAAAAGCAGATCTTTTCCAGTAATGAGTTTTAAGAGAGCTCCATTTTGAATCTTCTTAAAATCAAAGGTTTCTTCTCGAAGTCCGATTAAAGCCAACCGATCAAAACTTCAGAGTTCAACCAAAGTTTTTATGAGCTTTTCATTTTATTGATATCATGTCATACCAATAAAAGTAATGACTACATAATAAATTAATTGGCTGATCAATCTTTTCCCCAAATTCCTCTAATTAAATCAAATTTTTCCTTAGTTCCAAGTAACAACTATTGTCTTTTCAAGCCGAATAAGTGGGTGAAACCATAAATATTATAACAAGGTTTTATAAATCACAATTTTCTTTCTGAGAAAAAAAATCCCACCACAGAAAAAAAATCTCCACTTACAAAACTATTAGTCATTCAACAAAGATTAACTAAGAATTCAATAATATTGTATTAATTTTAGTTTTATATTTATTGGTATTTTTATAACTGGGTTTTAAAAGAAAATAAATACTTAAACTAAATCTTAGGAAAAACTAAATAAATAAAAGATTGTGGTTTTATTTTAATGTTAAAAGCATAAAAGTTTATCTTTATTTGATTTATACTCGTAACTCCCCAAGAAACCCAGCCTTCTACTATTTTGTAACAAAGCAACCAAATAAAAATAATATTGTTACCATTTTCTAATGAAATCATGAAATTTCTCAATAACTTAGAGCTTCCAAAGTATCTGGAAGTATAATTTCTTAAGCTTTATGTAATACAAATAAATAAACACTTAAGAATTTATATAAGAAGAAAGCCCAAAGAAATAGAATCATTCATTGATTTGTTTTCGAGAAAACAAAACCCAAAAATATCTATGGAAATAAATCTATAAAGTTTCCCAATAAATGTGATATTTTAAAAACAACAACAGCCAAACTAGAGGATGACTCAAGAACTGATGACAAAAAGATACAAGATTTTAGATACAAATACTTTACCACAGAGTTCGTTACATGATTTAGATTTGAGATTCTTGCCTTAGATTTGTGATGATATGATGACTTTTAAACTTTTAAGGTGGCTGTCATTGGTTTCAGTGTTGAAATCTTATTGTTTTTCATTTTAACATTTGCCTTCTAGTTTTCCTCGAAAATGTGTGGAAAAAGATGTTTTTTTTAAGATGCACCTTTTTTCCTCTTCTCGTCTTCTGGGTGCTCAAAATTCGTTTGAATTCTAAAGATGAAACTGAAAAGATTTTTGGTTTCTTTTCATTTATTGTTGTTGCATTATTAGATCTTGATAGAAGAAATCAAAATAAGTTGTTGTCTGTTTTTGTTTTTGTTCTTTCCTTAGATTAACAAAAGATTTCCTAAATGAATACGATTTAATTTATAACAGCGTTTTTTTTTTTTTTTTTTGAACCTTTAGAAAGATATAAAAAAACACTTGTTGGTTTTTTGGAATAACTCAGTTACAAAACCCTTTACGAGACAAGTGACCCAGTTTTGATTTAGAAGAATCTGGTTTTAAAGCATGTAGATCCATATACATACATAGATCTTAAGATTCTTTTTAATTTACTTAAATTAGAAAAATTTTCATAAAGAACAAATTCAAATGCAAGTTTTGAGATTTCCTTTATCTCTTAGATAAATTAGACAAATTTATAACTTTAAATGACAATTCAGGGATTTCACATATAAAGTGACATTTATGTATTTTTTACATCATTACTAGAACTTATGTGAATCAATAGTGCGGATTTTATTATTCAATATTTTTGTTTAACTTTATATAACTTTAGTCGTGTTCTTAAACTGGTTAAATAAAATATAGTTTTTAAAAGTCCAAGGTCTCAGCTTTAAACCGATATATAAATTATCTGCATATAATTGCAAATTTAGCTTTAATGAATCAATTAGTAATATTATATAGTATAACTTATACTATAGTTATATGTAAATATTCTAAATATGCCAAAATACAATAAGTTATTACCGAATAATCATAATCATAAAAAAGATACAAACTATTTTTGATTGATAGCAAAACGTAGTATGTAAATCTATATATGTAGCTAAGACTCTAAAGATATCAACGAAACGTGTTGGACATACCGAGAATGAATGTATGGGCTTCGTGTATATTCATATTTTAGACATGTTGGACATTTTGGATATGTTGGAAATGTTTTTATCAAAAATTTTTTTATAAATTTTTTTTTTTTCAAAAATTTTTATATAGAAAATTTTTTTACAAACAATTTTTCTATAGAAAATTTTTTAATCAAAATTTTTTTTTATCAAAAATATCGAAAATTTGCTCATAGAAAAATATTTTTATCGAAAACTTTTCTTTACAAAAAAAAATTTCTATATTTTTTTTATCAAAAATTGTTCTATAAAAAATTTTTGCATATAAAATTTTTCTCGAAAAAATTTTTGTATCTAAAATTTTTCTATAGAAAATTTTTGTATCAAAAATTTTTCTATGGAAATTTTTTTTATCAAAAATTTTTCTATAGAAAATTTTTTTATCAAAAATTTTTCTATAGACAACTTTTGTTTTAAAAATGTTTCTGTAGAAAATTTGATTATCAAAAGTTTTTTTATCAAAAATTTTTCTATAGAAAATTTTTTTAACAACAATTTTTCTATAGACAATTTTTTTATCAAAAATTTTTCTATAGAAAATTTTTGTATCAAAAATTTTTCTATAGAAAATTTTTGTATCAAAAATTTTTCTATAGAAAATTTTTGTATCAAAAATTTTTCTATAGAAATTAATTTTATCAAAATTTTTCTATGGAAAAATTTTTCTTTAGAAATTTTTTTATCAAAAATTTTTCTATAGAAAATTTTTTTTATCAAAATTGTTTCTTTATTTTTTTAACTAAAATTTTTCTATAAACATTTTTTTTATCTAAAATTTTTCTATAAACATTTTTTTTATCAAAATTTTTTCTATAGAAATTTTTTTATCAAAAATTTTTCTATAGAAAATTTTTGTATCAAAATTTTTTCTATAGAAAATTTTTTTATCAAAAATTTTGCTATTGAAAATTGTTGTATCAAAAATTGTTTTATAGAAAATTTTTGTATCAAAAATTTTTGTATCAAAAATTTTTTTATAGAAAATTTTTGTATCAAAAATTTTTCTATAGAAAATTTTTGTATCAAAATTTTTTCTATAGAAAATTTTTTTATCAAAAATTTTTCTATAGAAAATTTTGGTATCAAAAATTTTTCTATAGAAAATTTTTGTATCGAAAGTTTTTTTATAGAAAATTTTTGTATCAAAAATTTTTCTATAAAAAATTTTTGTATCAACAATTTTGCTACAGAAAATTTTTTTATTAACAATTTTTTATAGAAATTAATTTTATCAAAATTTTTCTATGGAAAAATTTTCTTTAGAAATTTTTTTATCAAAAATTTTTCTATAGAAAATTTTTTTTATCAAAATTGTTTCTTTATTTTTTTTATCTAAAATTTTTCTATAAACATTTTTTTTATCAAAATTTTTTCTATAGAAATTAAGATTCTTCTTTTTTGTATCAAAAATTTTTCTATAAAAAATTTTTGTATCAACAATTTTGCTATCGAAAATTTTTTTATTAACAATTTTTTATAGAAATTAATTTTATCAAAATTTTTCTATGGAAAAATTTTCTTTATAAATTTTTTTATCAAAAATTTTTCTATAGAAAATTTTTTTTATCAAAATTGTTTCTTTATTTTTTTTATCTAAAATTTTTCTATAAACATTTTTTTTATCAAAATTTTTTCTATAGAAATTTTTTTTATCAAAAATTTTTCTATGGAACATTTTTTTATCAAAATTTTTCTATGGAAATTTTTTTATCAAAAATTTTTCTATAGAAAATTTTTGTATAAAAATTTTTTCTATAGAAAATTTTTTTATCAAAAATTTTTCTAGAAATTTTCTATAGAAAATTTTTGTATCAAAAATTTTTCTATAGAAAATTTTTGTATCAAAAATTTTTCTATAGAAAATTTTTGTATCAAAAATTTTTCTATAAAAAGTTTTTGTATCAAAAATTTTTCTACAGAAAATTATTCTACAGAAAATTTTTCTATAGAAAATTTTTGTATCAAAAACCGGCTCGAACCCACGACCATCAATTTTTTTTATCAAAAATTTTTCTATAGAAATTTTTTTTAACAAAAATTTTTCTATAGAAAATTTTTTTATCAAAAATTTTTCTATAGAATTTTTTTTATCAAAAATATCGAAAATTTGTTTATAAAAAAATATTTTGATCGAAAGTTTTCCTTTACAAAATAATTTTAATAAAACATTTTTCTATACAAAAATTTTTATCGAAAATTTTTCTATAGAACATTTTTTATCAAAAATTTTTCTATAGAACATTTTTTATCAAAAATTTTTCTATAGAAAATTTTTGTTTTAAAAAAGTTTCTGTAGAAAATTTTATTATTAAAAATTTTTTTATCAAACATTTTTTTATAGAAAAATTTTTTAACAAAAATTTTTCTATAGATAATTTTTTTATCAAAAATTTTTCTATAGAATTTTTTTTTTTTATCAAAAATATCGAAAATTTGTTTATAGAAAAATATTTTGATCGTAAATTTTCCTTTACAAAAAAATTTTAATAAAACATTTGTATCGAAAATTTTTCTATAGAACATTTTTTATCAAAATTTTTTCTATATTTTTTTATATTTTATCTAAAATTTTTCTATAGAAATTTTTTTTTATCAAAAATTTTTCTGTAGAAAATTTGTTTATCAAAAATTTTTCTATAAAAAAGAAGAAAGTGTCGTGGCAACAATGTTCGAGATTATATTTCTTTGTTCTCTCGAACCATGTATTTTGTTGCTATAAATGACCTATTTTGTTTTTGTCTCTTCTTTAGCAAAGCGGCACCAACCGATTTTGCTAACATCCAAATTCCAACTGAATGCTTTTAATACTCATTTTAACGAGTATCATTAATGATCGTGATACTTGCGACAGTTACAAAAAGTCATCGGCTTCTGGTGGTATGGTCTTCCTACGTCTGATTATAATGAATGGCAATTTTTGCTTCAACATGTGACAATGGCTTTATATTATTACTATTATAACTTTTATCGTAAAAGTCAGAAAATAAGGCAAGTAAAAAAAGCTATTGCCGGTCAAGCCCGACTATATGATACCCTTCACTACTAAGGTCAAGTAAGCAATAACAATTTAATAAGTTTTCCTTAAGTCTAAGAGATATACTATGTAATAAATTTTTAAAAAATTCGAGAATAAAGTAGATTTATGTCATTTTTGGCTGAAGGCCTAATATGGGAGCTAGGGTCAATTGTGCATCCATTGCAACCAAATTTCGGTTATTTATCTGTGCTTAGTTTTAGTAATAAAATGCATTTATCTTTAGACTTATTGGCGTTTTTGTGCTTTTATGGTTATTTAAACTACTTTTGAGAATTTTTCTTGTATGGGAGGTATATGGTCAAATATGTGCCGATTCCTACAAAGATAGGTGCACTGATTAAGGCTACTATAAGCAATATTTGTGATGAATATTATTTAAATACAACTAAATTTGTGGCTGTAAAAGACCAAAAACTTTATTCTGGGAAGACAGCGCTATGGGAGGTATCCGAAATAGTGATTCGTTAGATAGTGATTCCTTAGATATGCGTTACAAACAATATACCAATATACCCTTTCCATCTATGGTAGTGAAAGTTTAAAAACGGCTCCTCCTAATGTTAGAAAAGGAAATCTGAAACTTTGATAGAAAGACCAAGTAGAGGGAAACCTTGGTCGTGGTCTACAAAATTTGAGCACAAAGTCGAAGCGCATGGAATTCTAAAATATGGTCGGCCTATGACCTTAACAGATTGTAAATATAGGCCATTTAAGTAAGTAAATAACATCGGGTATTATCATCTAGTTATAATAGTTTTAAAATTATGGATTATTCAGTTCAGAAAGAAAAAAAGTTGTTGTTGCCATATGGCAACCAAATGACGAAAGCTAAGTTAAATGAATGACTTCTCAAATAAATGTTATTAACTTTGTTAGAAAGTTGATAGGGAAATTTTACTTTAAATTGTTTTTGTCTAAAACTAGATTCTATTTATATTAACTCGAGTTTATTATAATCTAATGAAATTTGATACATTTTGGAAGTACAAACCCACTGTTTTAGTTATTTTTGTCGGTCCAACGATTTATTACTTTTTCTCTTATTATTTGAAAAAACAAAAAATGCTATAAATATTTCAAACTCTGCTTGATTTATTCAAATAAAATATTAGAAAAATATTTAAATTTCAGTTTTTATTAATAATAAAATTATTAACATAATGGGAAGATTCATGGGCTTGTGATTTCAGTTCTTTTAATTTCACATAAAAGTTTTATGAAAAATAGATAAATTTATTAAAAAAAAAATTGGTAATAAAATTTAATTAAAAACCTAAACAAATTAAGGCAAAAATTTAAATCAATTCAACAAAAAATTTTGTTTTGTTTAAAATTAACAATTTTTATGGAAATGAAAATATTTTGAAAAACTATCCATTATTTAGCCAAAATAATATAATATAAGCGGTAAATCATTAGTTTTCATATTTAAACAAGAAGAAAGTTTGAAATTTTTTAATGAAATTTTGAATGAGTGAATATATATTTATGACATTTTCAATAATGACAATGACGATGATAATGATGATGACGTTGTTGATGCTGACAATGATGACCTGCTGTTAATAATTGTCAATAGTTTTGAAATTTTGTAATGATTTTGGTCTTTTTTTTAAGGGCTATGACATTTATGTTTTATATCATAATAAAAATTCATATTTTATAATGATTTTCTTCTA
>OW121742.1:119333006-119383006 GCA_933228675.1 Stomorhina lunata | reverse complement strand
TAAAAAAAATTCTCTTTTTTTAAGAAAAAAATTTCCATTTTTATAAGAAATTTTTCAAAAATTTCTTAATTTTATAAGACATTTTTAAAAAATTTCTTAT
Source organism: Stomorhina lunata (assembly GCA_933228675.1). Classification (NCBI taxonomy): domain Eukaryota; kingdom Metazoa; phylum Arthropoda; class Insecta; order Diptera; family Rhiniidae; genus Stomorhina; species Stomorhina lunata. The sequence goes on along the minus strand of OW121742.1, from coordinate 119,382,906 downwards.
TTTTTTAAGAAAAAAATTTCCACTTTTATAGGAAATTTTTAAAAAATCTCTTATCTTTATATGAAATTTTTCAAAATTTTTTTATTTTTAAAGGATTTTTTTTTTTAAATTTCTTATTTTTATAGGAATTTTTTCAAAAATTTCTTATTATTATAGGAAAATTTTCAAAGATTTCTTATTTTAATAGGAAATTTTTCGAAAATTTGTTATTTTTATAAGAAATTTTTAAAAAGTTTCTTATTTTTTAAAGAAAAAAAATTTCCATTTTTATAAGAAATTTTTCAAAAATTTCATATTTTTATAGAAAATTTTTTATTCGAAAATTTGTTATTTTTATAAGAAATTTTTAAAAATTTCTTATTTTTTTAAGAAAAAAAATTCCAGTTTTAAGGAAATTTTTCAAAAATTTCGTATTTTAATAAGAAATTTTTCGAAAATTTGTTATTTCTATAAGAAATTTTTAATATATTTCTTATTTTTTAAGAAAAAAAATTTCCATTTTTACAGGAAATTTTCAAAAATTTCTTATTTTTATAGAATTTTTCAAAAAATTCATATTTTTATAGGAAATTTTTTCAAAAATTTCTTATTTTTATAGGAAATTTTTCAAAAATTTCTTATTTTTATAAAAAAATTTTCAAAAATTTCTTGTCTTTATAGGAAATTTTTCAAAAATTTCTTATCTTTATAGGAAATTTTTCAAAAATTTCTTATCTTTATAGAAAATTTTTCAAAAAATTCTTATTTTAATAGGAAATTTTTTTAAAAATTTCTTATTTTTATAGGAAATTTTTCAAAAATTTATTAGTTTTATAGGAAATTTTTAAAAAAATTCTTATTTTTATAGGAATTTTTTTTAAAAAATATAAAAAATTTTATTTTGATAAGAATTTTTTCAAAAATTTTTTTTTATAGGAAATTTTTCAAAACTTTCTTATTTTTATTGGAAATTTTTCAAAAATTTCATATTTTCATAGAAAATTTTTCAAAAATTTCTCATTTTAATGGGAAATTTTTCAAAAAATTCTTATTATGTAGGAAATTTTTCAAAAATTTTTTATTTTTATAGGAAATTTTTCAAAAATTTCTTATTTTTATAGGAAATTTTTTAAAAATTTCTTATTTTTATAGGAAATTTTTCAAAATTTCTTATTTTATAGAAAATTAAAAAAAATATATATTTTTATAGGAAATTTTTCAAAAGTTTCTTATTTTTATAGGAAATTTTTCAAAAGTTTCCTATAAAAATAAGAAAATTTTAAGAGATTTCCTAAAACAAAAAAAAAAATTTGAAAAATTTTGCAATAAAAATGAGAAATTTTTGAAAAATTTGCTATAAAAATAAGAAAAATTTCATATAAAATATAAAAAAAAGAAATTTTTTAAACATTTTGTAAAAAATTATTTTTTAAGGAAATTTTTCAAAAATTTCTTTTTTTATATGAAATTTTTCAAAAATTTCTAATTTTTATAGGAAATTCTTCTTATTTTAATAGGAAATTTTTCAAAAATTTCCAATTTTAGTAGGAAATTTTTCAAAAATTTCTTATTTTGATAGGAAATTTTTCAAAAATTTCTTATTTTTATAGGAAATTTTTTTAAAAATTTTATAGGAAATTTTTCAAAAATTTCTTATTTTTTAGTAAATTATTCAAAAAGTTCTTATTTTTTAGGAAATTTTTCAAAATTTCTTATTTTTTTTTAGGAAATTTTTCAAAAATTTCTTATTTTTTTTAGGAAATTTTTCAAAAATTTCTTATTTTTTTAGGAAATTTTTCAATAATTTCTTATTTGTTTAAGAAATTTTTCAAAAATATATTATTTTTTTAGAAAATTTTACAAAATTTTCTTATTTTTAAAGAAATTTTCTAAAGAGATTAAACGTGTTCTCAACCACATCAGAACAGGATAAAGTATATATATATATTTTTAACTAAATAAATCAATTGTTAAAATTATATTTAATAACAATTTTTATTATCTAACAAAGTTTTATTTTACGAAAAATATTAAAAAATCCCCATAAAGTTTAATTAAAATCCCATAAAATATATCTTATATAAAAGTGTACATATATAGGTATATTCAAATGGATTTTCCACGGTCATTTGGTACCGAAATAACTCACACCTTAAATTAAATTAAAATTATGCATCGCCGACTATTAAAATACTTCTCATATAATCAAGACTCTTTTGTTAATAATTCCTCTAAGAAAGTCGTAAAATTTTGTTTCTAATTCATAATTCCCTCGACACTTAATAATCCAACATATGACATGATCACAGCGTGTGCAGTGTCATAAAATTTGTATATGTGTCATATGATTAAATGATGCAATTGTTGGTTGTTTCCAGTAAAAAGTCACCGATCAAATACTTAGGCCCCTCTATCTCCAACTGTTTGTATGCACTTCATCATAAAATGAGGTGTGTCCCTTATTGATCTATATCATTTTTAAATCAAACTCCCCTTTTTTGGGTAAAGAGTTGCTTAAATGGGTTTTTCTTCCAGTCATTGATAGACTGTGAAGAATTTCTTGTTAACACGCTTGATTTTCTGATGGCATTTATTAGGTGTTGGAACTAAAAGTATATTTCCTCTCCCTTTGGGCATGGAAATAATTATGGAATTTTAGGAATTAGTTTTTATTAAGATTTTTGTCAAAATTAAATCACGTAAATGTCTGTAATTTATATCCATATACGGCTTTGGAATAGGGAGACAACCACTCAAGCAGAAAATATTTTGTAATCGTAACAAATATTGAGACACATCAAAGATTTTATAGTGGATTATATTGAAAATTTATTGTAACCATATGAAAAACAGATTCTTTAAGAATATTTTTTAAACATTTCTTTAAAATTTCACAATTTCGTATATTTAAAAAAAAAAAAATCACAAATTAAAAAAAAAAATATCGCCAAAAATTTCTTATTTTAACAGAAAATTTTTCCAAAATTTCCTATTTTTATAGAAAATTTTCAACTTTTTTTATCTTAATAGGAAATTTTTCAAAAATTTCCTATCTTTACAGGAAATTTTATAAAAATTTCCTATTTTTATAGTAACTTTTTTTAAAAAATTCCCATTTTTATAGTAAATTTTTTTAAAAATTCCTATTTTTATAGTAAATTTTTCTAAAAAATTCTTATTTTTATAGGAAATTTTTCAAAAATTTCCTATTTTTATAGTAACTTTTTTTTTAAATTTTCCTATTTTTATAGGAAATTTTTCAAAAATCTCCTATTTTTATAGGAAATTTTTCAAAAATTTCCTATTTTTATAGGAAATTTTTCAAAAATTTCCTATTTTTATAGGAAATTTTTCAAAAATTTCCTATTTTTATAGGAAATTTTTCAAAAATTTCCTATTTTTATAGGAAATTTTTCAAAAATTTCCTATTTTTATAGGAAGTTTTTCAAATATTTCCTATTTTTAAAGGAAGTTTTTCAAAAATTTCCTATTTTTATAGGAAATTTTTCAAAAATTTCCTATATTTATAGGAAATTTTTCAAAAATTTCCTATTTGTATAGGAAATTTTTCAAAAATTTCCTATTTGTATAGGAAATTTTTCAAAAATTTCCTATTTGTATAGGAAATTTTTCAAAAATTTCCTATTTTTATAGGAATTTTTTCAAAAATTTCCTATTTTTATAGGAATTTTTTCAAAAATTTCCTATTTTTATAGGAATTTTTTCAAAAATTTCCTATTTTTATAGGAAATTTTTCAAAAATTTACTATTTTTATAGGAAATTTTTCAAAAATTTCCTATTTTTATAGGAAATTTTTCAAAATTTTCCTATTTTTATAGGAAATTTTTCAAAATTTTCCTATTTTTATAGGAAAATTTTCAAAATTTTCCTATTTTTATAGTAATTTTTTCAAAAATTTCCTATTTTTATAGGAAATTTTTCAAAAATTTCCTAGTTTTATAGGAAATTTTTCAAAATTTTCCTATTTTTATATTTTTATATAGGAAATTTTTCAAAACTTTCCTATTTTTATAGGAAATTTTTCAAAAATTTATTTTTATAGAAAATCTTAGACTTATGAGTAGATAGAAATGTCTATTTAAAATTAAAATGTTTTATTACTCTGTTATCTGTTATACAAAAATTCAATAAATTTTCCAGTTTCTTTTTATTTGCGCTGAAAAGAAAACCTATTTCCATTATATCATTTAAAAGCCATACACCAAATACGAAAATATTTACTCTAACGAAACAAAAGGCCACCCAGAAAAGAATCCATTAGAATTTCTTTTCTTAAGTAACAACTTTTGTATTTTTATTGTTAAAAGGAAAATTTATGATATTTGCCAATTTCAATTCTTTCTTCGCTTAAATCGAACACTAGTAGTTTATCTTATAGATATACTTTTTTTAAATTTTCTAAAATAAAACAAAAATTTCAAAAGATTCTTGTCTAAATATTTTAGTTATAATGACCACCAATGACTTCGGGGATGAGGTTGGTATTAGCTCAGTTTTAGAGCCATTCATGCAGCCAAAGATTTGTTGGCCAATTGTTGACTACTCAAAAAATAGAATCACAAAAAAATATTTTCTTTGTTTAAAATCAATTGTTTGCTAAATAAAAGCGAAATGTTTTAGATTGAAAAAATATTTAGTATGAGGTAATTTATTAATCTATGGGAAACAAATATTATCCTTCTTTCAAAGGGGAAATATTTTAAAAATTTCTTTTATTTGAAGTGAAATCATTGTTAAAATTAAATCAATTTATTTTTGGGATAAAATTAAATAATAGTTCAAAAAACATGAAATAATTGTTAATTTAAATCAAGTTAAACAGATATTTCTTATAAACATAATAAATTTTTTGAAAACTTCTTATTGAAATAAGAAATTTTTGAAAAATTTTCTATAAAAATAGGAAATTTTTTTAAAATTTTCCTATAAAAATGGGAAATTTATTTTAAATTTCCTATAATAATGGGAAATTTTGAAAAATTTGCTCTACAAATAGGAAATTTTTGAAACATTTCCTATAAAAACAAGAAATTTCTGAAAAATAAGAAGTTTTTGAAATTTTTCTAAAAAAAAATTAGACATTTATGACAATTTTCTATAAAACTAAAAAATTCTTGAAAAGTGTTCTGCAAAAATAGTAAATTTTTGAAAAATTTCCTATTAAAATAGTAAAGTTTTGAAAAATTTCATATAAAAATAGTAAATCTTTGAAAAATTTTCTATAAAAATAAGAAATTTTTGAAAAATTTCCAATAAAAATAGGAAATTTTTGAAAAATTTCCAATAAAAATAGGAAATTTTTGAAAAATTTCCAATAAAAATAGGACATTTTTGAAAAATTTCCTATAAAAATAGGAAATTTTTGAAAAATTTCCTATAAAAATAGGAAATTTTTGAAAAATTTCCTATAAAAATAGGAAATTTTTGAAAAATTTCATATAAAAATAGTAAATCTTTGAAAAATTTTCTATAAAAATAAGAAATTTTTGAAAAATTTCCAATAAAAATAGGAAATTTTTGAAAAATTTCCAATAAAAATAGGAAATTTTTGAAAAATTTCCAATAAAAATAGGAAATTTTTGAAAAATTTCCAATAAAAATAGGAAATTTCCAATAAAAATAGGAAATTTTTGAAAAATTTCCAATAAAAATAGGAAATTATTTAAATATTCCTATAAAAATAGGAAATTTTTGAAAAATTTCCTTTAAAAATAGGAAATTTTTGAAAAATTTCCTTTAAAAATAGGAAATTTTTGAAAAATTTCCTTTAAATATAGGAAATTTTTGAAAAATTTCCTTTAAAAATAGGAAATTTTTAAAAAATTTCCTTTAAAAATAGGAAATTTTTGAAAAATTTCCTTTAAAAATAGGAAATTTTTGAAAAATTTCCTATAAAAATAGGAAATTTTTGAAAAATTTCCTATAAAAATAGGAAATTTTTGAAAAATTTCCTATAAAAATAGGAAATTTTTGAAAAATTTCCTATAAAAATAGGAAATTTTTGAAAAATTTCCTATAAAAATAGGAAATTTTTGAAAAATTTCCTATAAAAATAGGAAATTTTTGAAAAATTTCCTATAAAAATAGGAAATTTTTGAAAAATTTCCTATAAAAATAGGAAATTTTTGAAAAATTTCCTATAAAAATAGGAAATTTTTGAAAAATTTCCCATAAAAATAGGAAATTTTTGAAAAATTTCCTATAAAAATAGGAAATTTTTGAAAAATTTCCTATAAAAATAGGAAATTTTTGAAAAATTTCCTATAAAAATAGGAAATTTTTGAAAAATTTCCTATAAAAATAGGAAATTTTTGAAAAATTTCCTATAAAAATAGGAAATTTTTGAAAAATTTCCTATAAAAATAGGAAATTTTTGAAAAATTTCCTATAAAAATAGGAAATTTTTGAAAAATTTCCTATAAAAATAGGAAATTTTTGAAAAATTTCCTATAAAAATAGGAAATTTTTGAAAAATTTCCTATAAAAATAGGAAATTTTTGAAAAATTTCCTATAAAAATAGGAAATTTTTGAAAAATTTCCTATAAAAATAGGAAATTTTTTGAAAAATTTCCTATAAAAATAGGAAATTTTTGAAAAATTTCCTATAAAAATAGGAAATTTTTGAAAAATTTCCTATAAAAATAGGAAATTTTTGAAAAATTTCCTATAAAAATAGAAAATTTTTGAAAAATTTCCTATAAAAATAGGAAATTTTTGAAAAATTTCTATAAAAATAGGAAATTTTTGAAAAATTTCCTATAAAAATAAGAAATTTTTGAAAAATTTCCTATAAAAATGGGAAATTTTTGAAAAATTTCCTATAATAATAGGAAATTTTTGAAAAATTTCCTTTAAAAATAGGAAATTTTTGAAAAATTTCCTATAAAAATATGAAATTTTTGAAAAATTTCCTATAAAAATATGAAATTTTTGAAAAATTTCCTATAAAAATATGAAATTTTTTAAAAATTTCCTATAAAAATAGGAAATTTTTGAAAAAATTTCCTATTTTATAGGAAAATTTTCAAAAATTTCTTGTTTTTATATTAAATTTTTGAAAAATTTCCTGTAAAAGTAAGAAATTTATGAAAAATTTCCTATAAAAATAAGAAATTTTTGAAAATTTTCCTGTAACTATAGGGAATTTTTGAAAAATTTCCTATAAAAATAAGAAATTTTTGAAAAATTGTCCATAATAATTTTTAAAAAATTAGAAGTTTTCGAAAAATTTCTTATCACAATAAGAAATTTTTAAAAATTTCCATTAAAAATTAGAACATATCCGATAAAAATAAGTTTTTTCCTTAAAATTCCTATAAAAACTTTTAACATTTTTATAAAAATATTAAAATTCTATTCTAAGTAAATTATCTATTCCTCAATGCTTAACAGAGCATGGTAATGAAACACCTAAAAGTGTTCCATGAGGCAGACAGGGGCATTAGGAACAAAAACCTGGATGTAGCCTTTATAAAAGTAAACACTTTATAGTATTCAATTGTTTGGAATAGATGAGTGTTAAACTGAAAAGTCACGATTACTAGACGATAAATATTGAAAACATTTTATATGTAAATTATATTAAACAAAAAGAAAGAAATACGAGTACTTAGGAAACAAACATTTGCATGGTGAGAGATAATAGAAAAAGGAAGGCAATTTGCAGGAATAGGCAGTCAAAAGGTATAAGGGGGCCCAAGGAATAGGAGATGGAATACAGGAAGAACAGTATTTTTGTTAACAACTTCACAATTTATTTTTAACACAAACATTTTTCTAATTAATAACAATGTAAATATTTCCCTCATTTCCTAATTAACACCCAGATCATCAAAGGTTGCCCCTCCTTCTTTGTATTACCATTCTTAAACCTTTTCTGTCTCAACACTATTCGACCAGACCAACATCAAACAAAACGATAACAACTCTTAAAACTTAGTTATGTAAAGTTGTTGCATTTTCGCTAAAACTTTACTGTCTAGTAAACATCAACACACACTCAGTAATGCAGAAGTTGGCAACAAGCAAAACATTTAGCTTGTTGCAAGTTGCAACAAGAACACGAAGTCAAAGGAATCAGTATCAGTATCAAAAGAATTCGTTTATGTTTGGAGTCTTTTCATTTGAAATAGTGGAGATTGTCTGCCTGTTCTGGAGTTTAAGTATAGAGTTGTATATTTATTTACAACATACCACCGTCAATGATTGCATACATGCGATTTGCACCTGCCGATTTTGATCATGACCAAGGTTAAAACTCACACTTAGGTTTTGTTTTTTTTTATATTTCCTTTATGGTGTTTTAGTGTTTCACGGTTGGTCAGTTGTAGGGTATTGGAATGGTATGTTTAGACTGTTTATGCCCTTTAGACCTTATACTATGTATGCGATAATTGTCTAGGACACATCTACGCAATATTATAAAGAAAACTCTGGACTACATCTCGTACAACTTTCACACTCCCTATAAGGTTCAGGTCACTTCACAACTGCTTAAGGGTCTTACTAGGACCAAGAGGCCAAATACTCATGTATTTCCTATAAAACTAAGAAATTTTTGAAAATTTTCCTATAAAAATAAGAAATTTTTGAAAAATTTCCTATAAAAATAAGAAATTTTTGAAAAATTTCCTATCAAAATAAGAAATTTTTGAAAAATGTCCTATAAAAATTAGAAATTTTTGAAAAATTTCCTATAAAAATAGGAAATTTTTAAAAAATTTCCTATAAAAATAGGAAATTTTTAAAAAATTTCCTTTAAAAATAGGAAATTTTTGAAAAAATTCCTATAAAAATAGGAAGTTTTTGAAAAATTTCCTATAAAAATAGGAAATTTTTGAAAAATTTCCTATAAAAATAGGAAATTTTTGAAAAATTTCCTATAAAAATAGGAAATTTTTGAAAAATTTCCTATAAAAATAGGAAATTTTTGAAAAATTTCCTATAAAAATAGGAAATTTTTGAAAAATTTCCTATAAAAATAGGAAATTTTTGAAAAATTTCCTATAAAAATAGGAAATTTTTGAAAAATTTCCTATAAAAATAGGAAATTTTTAAAAAATTTCCTATAAAAATAGGAAATTTTTGAAAAATTTCCTATAAAAATAAGATATTTTTGAAAAATTTCCTATAAAAATAAGAAATTTTTGAAAAGTTTCCTATAAAAATAAGAAATTTTTGAAAAATTTCCTATAAAAATAAGAAATTTTTGAAAAATTTCCTATAAAATTAGGAAATTTTTGAAAAATTTCCTTTTAAAATAAGAAATTTTGGAAAAATTTCCTATAAATATAAGAAATTTAAAAAAAATTTCTTATATAAATAAAAAATTTTTTGAAAAATTTTCTAACAATATGAAAATTTTGAAAAATTTCTTATAAAAATAAGAAATTTTTGAAAAATTTCCTATAAAATTAAGAAATTTCTGAAAAATTTCCTATAAAAATAAGAAATTTTTAAAAAATTTCCTATAAAAATATGAAATTTTTGAAAAATTTCCTATAAAATTAGGAAATTTTTGAAAAATTTCCTTTAAAAATAAGAAATTTTGGAAAAATTTCCTATAAATATAAGAAATTAAAAAAAAAATTCTTATATAAATAAAAAATTTTTTGAAAAATTTTCTAACAATAAGAAATTTTTGAAAAATTTCGAATAAAAATAAGAAATTTTTGAAAAATTTCGAATAAAAATAAGAAATTTTTGAAAAATTTCTTATAAAAATAGGAAATTTTTGAAAAATTTCCTATAAAAATAAGAAATTTTTGAAAAATTTCCTATAAAGATAAGAAATTTTTGAAAATTTTCCTATAAAAATAAGAAATTTTTGAAAAATTTCCTATAAAAATAAGAAATTTTTGAAAAATTTCCTTTAAAAATAAGAAATTTTTGAAAAAATTCATATAAAAATAAAAAAAATTTGGTAGGGTACTTCAAAGTTACAAATGTTTGCTATACTAAAAATTTAGCCTTTTTCATCTGTTTTTTTTTTTATTTGTTTGCTTCGATTATTTTGCGTGTATTGTCTTCGTTAAAGGATTATTTATCTGCATAACCAAACAACACTTGAGGTAAAATGTTATTCCTTTTTGAATTTTTTGCTCCTTTCGCTTAGTTTCGCGTCCGTTCATCCGTCCGTCCGTCTTTCTATCCGTTTGTTTAGTTATCGTGCCGTTGTTGTCTGGCTGTTGACTTGCCACCACCAAAACCATATTTAGGCATATTTAAATGTTTAAAGGGTTTCAATTGTTTTTTGTAACATCTCCCATGTTCTTCGTTACGAATTAACCAGGCTAGTGACCACTTCTTTCCCAACTACTTACAACAAAGTGTAAATATTGAAAACGTGTCTACAGATTTAGCCAAAATCCAATAACTTCAAGCTTGTACTCGTATCTATTTGACTTGTATGGCTCTAGACACGGCGGACAATGCTTAACATAAAAAGAGATACACGTTACAGATTATACGACTCTTGACCATAAACCTTAACAATGATACATAACTTATTTATATACATTTTTTTATTTTGGGCCTAAAATAATAGTATCTTAAGGGGACTTGGACAACAAAGTATGCGCTTTGTTTGTCAAGGTGCAAAACTTGGGTGTAAATATCATTTATAGGCAACTGTTTTTTGTAGCCTTTGAAAAAAGAAAATCCATGTTTGCATATCTGAAGTCTCTTGGGAATTTGGCCACTTTGTTAAATGAGTTGTTTTTCCATTTTGTGTTAAGAAGACAAAGTACTTTTTAAATATCTCTAAGTTAGTACTTATAGGAATTGTTTAGTTATTGTCTTTCTTGGCTATTTTTAGCTTAAGTCCTTTGGTTTTTTTATGGTTGGGAATTGTTTAAAAGCGGCTTTTTTCATTTAGGAAGTTAATTGGAATTTTTTAAACACTTAAGGCTAGAAATTGATTAAGTTTTTATAGGAAAGTAGTACAAGGCATTTAACTTAAATGAGAAATTGTTAAGATATTGCTAAATTTATAGCAAAAATTTATGTAATAAAATATAGCAAAATTTTCAAAAATTTCTTAATTTTATAGGAAATTTTTCAAAAATTTCTTAATTTTATAGGAAATTTTTAAAAAATTTTTTACTTTTATAGGCAATTTTTCAAAAAATTCTCTTTTTTATAGGAAATTTTTTAAAAATTTGTTTTTTTTTTGTAGGATATTTCTCAAAAATTTCTTATTTTTATAGGAATTTCTCAAAAATTTCTTATTTTTATAGGAAATTTTCAAAAATTTCTTAGTTTTTTAGGAAATGTTTAAAACTTTCTCATTATTATTGGAAATTTTTCAAAATTTTCTTATATTTTTTATATGAAATTTTTCGTATTTTTATAGCAAACTTTTCAAAATTTTTGTATTTTTATAGCAAAATTTTTCAAAACTTTATTTTTTTTATAGGAAAATTTTCAAAAATTTCTTAGTTTTATAGGAATTTTTCAAAAATTTCTTACTTTTATAGAAAATTAATCAAAAATTTCTAATTTAAAAGGAAAATTTTCAAAAATTTCCTATTTTTACAGGATGTTTTTCAAAAACTTCTTATTTTTATAGGAAATTTTTCAAAAATTTCTTATTTTAAAAGGAAGTTTTTCAAAGATTTCCTATTTTGATAAAAAATGTTAAAAAATGTCTTTTAAAATTCAGAATTTTTTAAAAATTCTCTTTTTTATAGGAAATTTTTTAAAAATTTGTTATTTTTGTAGGATATTTCTCAAAAATTTCTTATTTTTATAGGAATTTCTCAAAAATTTCTTATTTTTATAGGAAATTTTCAAAAATTTCTTAGTTTTTTAGGAAATGTTTAAAACTTTCTCATTATTATTGGAAATTTTTCAAAATTTTCTTATATTTTTTATATAAAATTTTTCGTATTTTTATAGCAAACTTTTCAAAATTTTTTTATTTTTATAGCAAAATTTTTCAAAACTTTATTTTTTTTATAGGAAAATTTTCAAAAATTTCTTAGTTTTATAGGAATTTTTCAAAAATTTCTTACTTTTATAGAAAATTAATCAAAAATTTCTAATTTAAAAGGAAAATTTTCAAAAATTTCCCATTTTTACAGGATGTTTTTCAAAAACTTCTTATTTTTATAGGAAATTTTTCAAAAATTTCTTATTTTAAAAGGAAGTTTTTCAAAGATTTCCTATTTTGATAAAAAATGTTAAAAAATGTCTTTTAAAATTCAGAATTTTTTAAAAATTTCTTAATTCTGTAATAAATTTTTCAAAAATTTCTTATTTTTGTAGGAAAATTTTTAAAAAATTTCTTTTTTTTTTTCGGAAAAATTTTCAAGAATTTTTTTTTTTGGAAAACTTTTCAAAAATTTCTTATTTTTTTCGGAAAATTTTTCAAAATTTTCTTTTCTATCGAAAATTTCTTATTGTTATAGAAAATTTTTCAAAAAATTCTTATTTTAGGAAACTTTTCAAAAATTTCTCGTTTTTATTGAAAATTTAAAAAAAAATTTTATATTTTTATATGAAATTTTGCAAAAATTTCTTGTTTTATAGGAAATTTTTCAAAAATTTCTTATTTTTATAGGAAATTTTTCAAAAATTTCTTATTTTTATAGGAAATTTTTCAAAAATTTCTTACTTTTATAGGAAATTATTCAAAAATTTCTTACTTTTATAGAAAATTTTTCAAAAATTTCTTATTTTTATGCGAAATTTTACAAAAATTTCTTATTTTTATGCGATTTTTTTCAAAAATTTCTAATTTTTATGCGAATTTTTTCAAAAATTTCTTATTTTTATAGGAAATTTTTCAAAATTTTTTTATTTTTATAGGAAATTTTTCAAAAATTTCTTATTTTTATAGGAAATTTTTCAAAAATATTTTATTTTTATTGGAAAATTTTTTAATAATACCTTATTTTTATTGGAAATTTTTTTTGATAATATCTCATTTTTATAGGAAATTTTTAAAAATATTTTTATTTGTAAAGGAAATTTTTCTAAAATTTCTTATTCTTATAGGAAATTTTTCAAAAATTTGTTATTTTTATAGGAAATTTTACAAAATTTTTTTATTTTTATTGGAAATTTTTCAAAAGTTTCTAATTTTTACAAAAAAATTTTCAAAAATTTTTTATTTTGAAAAGAAATTTTTCAAAAATTTCTTATTTTTATAGGAAATTTTTCAAAAACTTCTTTTTTGTATGGAAATTTTTCAAAAACTTCTCTTTTGTATGGAAATTTTTCAAAAATTTCTTATTTTTATAGGAAATTTTTCAAAAATTTCTTACTTTTATAAAAATTTTCAAAAATTTCTTACTTTTATAGGAAACTTTTCAAAAATTTCTTATTTTTATGCGAAAATTTTCAAAAATTTCTTATTTTTGTGCGAATTTTTTCAAAAATTTCTTATTTTTATAGGAAAATTTTCAAAAATATTTTATTTTTATTGGAAACTTATTTAATAATATCTTATTTTTATTGGAAAATTTTTTTGATAATATCTTATTTTTATAGGAAATTTTTAAAAATATTTTTATTTGTAAAGGAAATTTTTCAAAAATTTCTTGTACTTATAGGAAATTTTTCAAAAATTTGTTATTTTTATAGGAAATTTTCAAACATTTTTTATTTTGATAAGAAATTTTTAAAAAATTTCCTATTTTTATAAGAAATTTTTCAAAAATTTTTTATTTTTATAGCAAATTTTTCAAAAATTTCTTATTCTTATAGCAATTTTTTTTAATTTCATATTTTTATTAGAAATTTAAAAAAAAATTCTTATATTTGTATGTAATTTTTAAAAAATTTTTTTTATAGGAACTTTTTCAAAAATATCTTACTTTTATAGGAAATCTAGCCTGTTATGAATTATTCCCACCCTATTTCCAATTTAAATCTCTTCTGACTTTCTTCTAATCTTGATTTATTTATCTTCTATATTTTTATTATCAATAGAGTAAAAATAAAAATTTGTTTTATTTTTCAAATAAATTTTCAACAAATTTGTCATGTTAATCAGATGCTTATAAACACAACATTAAAATTTATGATCTCGAGATCATAAAAAACTGTCACATGCAACAAAACTCATCTTCCGACACATGATACAGTTCAATAAAATCCAAGGCAATGAAGACAAGAAAAGTTGAGTATTGAGAGATCAATAACCTAACATAGAAATATTTTTTACTAACCAAAGACACTTGTCAAAAACAAAAAAAATTCACAAAATTTTAGAATAGAAAGACAATAGCAAGAAAATTTTAATGTTGAAAGATGAGGCTGATGCTGAGCAAGGAAAACATAAATAACAATTTATTATGACATCATTTTCAACGGATTAACAACAATTTATTATAGATTCAATATTTCCACATGATGCTCGATTCATGTTGTTACTGCTGCTGCTTCAAATGGTTTGAGTTGGAAAGCATTTGAATGCGTATTCTGAACAATTGTTGCTTTCAAATGCATCGACCATCTTTCAAATGTATCATAAATTTTTTATCTGGTTTCTTTTTTTTCAGAATAAACATTTTCCATACTGATACTTTCAAATCTTTCGATATCTCTGCTGTCTTTTCCTAGTTTTACCGCTTAGTATTTGTTGCTTTCTATATGGTATTGGTCTTCATATTTGTATTAGTGTTTATAATAAATGTTTACTCTAAAACTTCCTGTCATTTTTGACAAGGGGGTATTGAATTGTCAACTATTGTCTAGAAACAGTCATAATTAAAGTTGAAGACACTGTTTCCTGCTGGAAAATATATATGAAATGTATGTACTAAAGCTTCAAATTTTCAACAATCAAAAGTAAAAATATCTCAGCTAAAGAATTCTTAACAGCTTTTTTGCATATTTTTGCATATTTGCTTAAAATTTAGAAAAAACAAAATTCATTTTAAGATCGTTTAGAATAATTTAATATGAATATGGTAAGTCCAGCCTAAAAATATGCATTAGTGGAAGATATTAAATCTTCGAACTTACAATAGGGAAACGTCAAAACATCTCACCTGAAGAATTCTGAAAAGCTTTTCTGCATATTTTTGCACATAAACGTGTTATTTTAATAAAATGAATTTCACTTTAAGAACTTTTAGAATAACCAAAAATTTTCTTGAAACAGTCATAATTATGAAGACACTGTTTCCAGCTGAAAAATTTATATGAAGTTGAGGTACTAAAGCTTCTTATTTCCAATAAGCAAATGTCAAAATATCTCAGCTAGTGAATTCTAAAAAGCGTTTTTGCATATTTTTGCATATTTGCTTAATACTAAGATATAGTATAAATCATTTTAAGATCGTTTAGAATAATTAAATATGAACATAGTATTTCCAGATTAAAAATATATATAAATTGAAGAAACTAAAGCTTCAAATTTACAATAGGGAAACGTCATAATATTTCACCTGATGAATTCTAAAAAGCTATTCTGCATATTTTTGCATATTTATTTTAAATTTTAATAAAATGAATTACACCTTAAAATCGTTTAGAATGAACAAATATTTTCTGGAAAGAGTCATAATTAAGGTTGAAGACACTGTTTCCATCTGAAAAATATATATGAAATTGAGGTACTAAAGCTTCTAATTTTCAATAGGAAGATGTCAAAATATCCCAGCTAGTGAATTCTTAAAAGCTTTTTTGCATATTTCTGCTTATTTGCTTAAAACTTAGATAAAATAAAATTCATTTTAAGATCGTTTGGAATAATTAAACATGAATATAGTATTTTCAGCTCAAAAATATGCATGAAGTAAAAATACAAAAGTTTCGGACTTACAATAGGGAAACGCCATAACATCTCACGTGACGAATTTTGAAAAGCCTTTTTGCTTAATTTTGCATATTTACATGTTATTTTAATGAAACTAACTTCACCTTAAAATCGTTAAGAATAAATAAATTTTGTCTAGAAATAGTCATAATTAAAGTTCAAGAAACTGTTTCCAGCAAGAATCTATATATGAAATTGAAGCTCTAAAGCTTCTAATTTCTAATAAAGAAATGTCAAAATATCTCAGCTAGCGAATTCTTAAAAGCTTTTTTGCATATTTTTGCCTATTTGATTTAAACTTAGATAAAATAAAATTCATGTTAAGATCGTTTAGAATAATTAATATTAATATAGTATTTCCACCTTAAAAATTATGCATGAATTGAAGGTACTAAAGCTTCGAATTTACAGGAGAAAAACGTCCTAATATCTTATCTATTGAATTTTGAAAAGCTTTTCTGCATATTTTTGCATGTTCATATAATATTTTAATAAAATGAATTTCATTTTAAAATCGTTAAGAATAACCAAATATTATATAAAAATTTGATACTTAAAGAAACATCAAAATATCTGAAATAGTGCATTCTTAAGAGCGTTTTTAACTGGAAATGTGCAATTCCAACTAAAAATTATACATAAAGTGAAAATATTTAAGCTTCGAATTTACAATAGGGAAACGTCATAATATATCACCTTTTGAATTCTGAAAAGTTTTTGTGCATATTTTTGCATATTTCCATTTTATTTTAATAAAATAAATTCCATTTTAAAATTCTTAAGAACCAAATATTATTTAGAAATCATTCTAATTAAAGATGATCTTTGTCTAAAATAATAACTTTTTAGCTTTCTATGAAAATTCGCTGAAAAAAGTGACAAAACAATTTTGGGTCATTTTTGTCCCCATATCTATTAGGGGTTAACATATTTTGTTTAAATGAAAAAAGAGGGATGTAAGAATAGATCTACATTTGAATTGTAAAGAAATTTTATGCATATTTTTGCATTTTTCAATGGATTGTCAACTTTAATCTAGAAATAGTCAAAAAATAAAAAAAAAATTTAAATAAATACTTCTTTCCAGCTTCAAATTAAAACGAAATGTTAATACTCGGCTTAAAAATTGTTAATCCAGAAACTAAGAAATATCTCACCTATTCAATTCTAAAAAACTTTGCCGCATATTTTTGCATATTTCGGCATACGACTTAGTTTAAATAATTTTCAATACGAAATGGTGTATATGTGTATCCCAAAGTCATAAGCTTCATACACATGTTTCCTTCTAAAGTGAAAGGCTTAAAACCTTCTAGATATTATAGTTCAGTGTCCTCATACATTGACTTTGCCTTTTAGAACAAATCTTCCTCAACTTCCCTAGATTTAACATAATCTCTGTTTATTTTTGCTTACAATGCCTTTTACCCCAAAAAAAAAGAAAAAAAAGCTGGAAGGGCTAGAGAAAAGGTAAGGCAAGACATTTATAATATTCTCTGTCTGTTTTTAAGCACATTTCCAGTATTTCTGTATGAGTATTTGATTGCGGCTTTAGTTCAAAGTCAATGGCTGACTGTTAGGTTTTCTTGCTTGGTTGTCTTCTTGTGTCTTCCTCTGAAATTGTAAACAGAGACATACCTTGTCAGCACTTCCGAATTATTATTAAATTATGTTTGCTTGTTTATAATGTCAGTTGTTTGGATAGCTTTATACCACAAGATCTTCTTTTTTTGGCGTCAGTCCTACAAATAAACATAATTTACTAAGAAGTCATTTGTTTCAAAGCTAAATATTGTTGTTGAAGATTTTGTTATGAAAATAATCATCTTGTTATGGGTTAATAACAAAATTATTACCTGCATCTTGTATAAATTTAGTTTTATTATCTGTTTAATGATGGTTTTATTATGACAAAAATACTTTGTAATAAAATTAAGTTGAGAGGCAAAAAGAGGATGGAATTTGTATGATATCAGACGGTGACTTATATACCCTAAAAGTATGTAGCTTAAAGTCGAATTTCATATCAGGATTTGAATAAATGGTTGGAAGAAAAATTTCAGTCATTTTTTCTATAGAAAAAATTCACTGTCGTCATTTTTTCAACAGAAAAATTTCACTTTCGTCATTGTTTCTATAAAAAATTTCAATATTGTAAATTTTTCTACAGAAAAATTTCAATATCGTAAATTTTTCTATAAAAAAAAATGTCAATATCGTAAATTTTTCTATAGAAAAATTTCAATATCGTAAATTTTTCTATAGAAAAATTTCAATATCGTAAATTTTTCTATTGAAAAATTTCAATATCGTAAATTTTTCCATAGAAAAATTTCAATATCGTAAATTTTTCCATAGAAAAATTTCAATATCGTAAATTTTTCTATAGAAAAATTTCAATATCGTAAATTTTTCTATAGAAAAATTTCAATATCGTAAATTTTTCTATAGAAAAATTTGAAAATCGTAAATTTTTCTATAAAAAATTTCAATATCGTAAATTTTTCTATAAAAAATTTCAATATCGTAAATTTTTCTATAGAAAAATTTCAGTATCGTAAATTTTTCTATATAAAAATTTCAATATCGTAAATTCTTCTATAGAAAAATTTCAATATCGCAAATTTTTCTGTAGAAAAATTTCAATACCGCAAATTTTTCTGTAGAAAAATTTCAATATCGTAAATTTTTCAATAGAAAAATTTCAATATCGTAAATTTTTCTTTAGAAAAATTTCAATATCGTAAATTTTTCTATAGAAAAATTTCAATATCGTAAATTTTTCTATAGAAAAATGTCACTATCGTTATTTTTTCTCTAGAAAAATTTCACTATCGTTATTTTTTCTCTAGAAAAATTTCACTATCGTCATTTTCTTAATAGCAAAATTTCACTATCTTAATTTTTTCTATAGAAAAATTTCACTATCGTCATTTTTTCTATAGAAAAATTTCAATATCGTCATTTTTTCTACAGGAAAATTCACTAGAAAAATTCACTATCGTCATTTTTTCTAAAGAAAAATTTCACTATCGTCATTTTTTCTATAGAAAGATTTCACTATCGTCATATTTTCTATAGAAAAATTTCACTATCTTAATTTTTTCTATAGAAAAATTTCACTATCGTCATTTTTTCTATAGAAAAATTTAACTATAGAAATTTCTTCTAAAGAAAAATTTCACTATCTTCATTGTTTCTATAGAAAAATTTTACTATCGTCATTTTTTCTTTAGGAATATTTCACTATCGTCATTTTTTCTATAGAAAAATTCAGCTATCGTAATTTTTTTCTATAGAAAAATATCACTATCGTCATTTTTTCTATAGAAAAATTTCACTATCGTCATTTTTTTATAGAAAAATTTCGTCATTTTTTTATAGAAAAATTTCGTCATTTTTTCTATAGAAAAATTTCACTATTGCAATTTTTTCTATAGAAAAATGCCATATCATCATTTTTTCTATAGAAAAATTTCACTACCATCATTTTTTCTTAAGAATAATTTCACTATCGTCATTTTGTCTATAAAAAAATTTCACTACCCTCATTTGATCTATAGAAAAATTTCACTATTGTCATTTTTTCTATAGAAAAATTTCTCTATCGTCATATTTTCCATAGAAAAATTTCACGTTCGTCATTTTTTCTATAAATAATTTTCACTATCGTCATTTTTTCTATAGAAAAATTTCACTACCGTCATTTGATCTATAGAAAAATTTCACTATTGTCATTTTTTCTATAGAAAATTTTCTCTATCGTCATTTTTTCCATAAAAAAATTTCACTATCGTCATTTTTTCTATAGAAAAATTTCACTATCGTCATATTTTCTATATTAAAATTTCACTATAGTAATTTTTTCTATAGAAAAATTTCACTGTCTTCATTGTTTCTATAGAAAAATTTTACTATCTTCATTTTTTCTTTAGGAAAATTTCACTATCGTCATTTTTTCTATAGAAAATGTTTACTATCGTCATTTTTTCTATAGAAGATTTTCACTATCGTAATTTTTTCTATAAAAAAATTTCACTATCGTCATTTTTCCTGTAGAAAATTTTCAGTATCGTCATTTTTTCTAAAGAAAAATTTCTATATCGATTCTGGAATATCTTGACTATAGTCTTCATAGCCTATGTCGACTGTATATTATATCGACCTTAGTCTATATCGACTTTATTTCTTCTAATTTAATTTCTTTTAAGGCCAAAAATCATGTCAAATTTTTTTATAGTTTTCATAATTCGAACAACTTTCAACTATAAACCACCCAAACTTTAAAAACCCTGAGAAAATTGTTCAAAGAAAATCCCGCCGATAGCATATTTATGACTTCAATTACTTTGTCACTTACTTAACTTACCATAAAGACCATTTATGGCTGTCAACCTTTGACACTAATAGATGTACGAATGTTATTTCGGCTCAAATCAAAACTACCTACCGCTAACTCTTAAGAAATTCTTAGCTAATCTTTATTCTCAGCCTAAATTATAACTGAACTCTACTTGACACTCACATACCGCAAGAACATCGTATAACCGTGTCTTGAAATATCAAATGAGAAAATAAGCAGCCGGCAAAAACTAAGAAGAAATTTTAAGTTTTTTTTTTATTCTGGCAGAAAGACAGACGGATAGACAGACTTGCACTTGTATGTCAAAGCCAAACGATTATAACATTTCCGGTTTCAATGCAATTCTAGAAAAAACATTTGAATTTAACTGAAAAGAAAAGAAGCAACAGAAATTAACAACTTCGAAATAACGACATTAGGCAAAAAAAACTTTAATATCAAAACACTTAAACTGAAATGTTGTAGTTTCAGATTAACTACATGGAATATGTACTCGGATTTGGTATATTAGTATGTAGATGATTCTTCATAAGCTTTAGATTGAGGTTTTAATGTTAACACTAACATTAAAAATGTTACTTGTACTAAACACAAGCGAACATTGTATGTCATGTTAAGTGTTAACGAATCAAGGAAGATGGACTTGGTAGACATTTTACTCTATAAACCATGATTACAAAACTAAGAAGGTAGTTATAGGCACAAGAAAATGTTCTAAAATATTTACTTGGTTATTTAGAAATTCTAACAGAGTAAAATATCATAAAGAAGACAAAACTTTAAATCTGAAAAATTTTACTAACGACAATTTTTCCATTGAAACACAATAACATCGTCAGTTTTTGTAAATAAAAATTTCACTATCGTCATTTCTTCTCTAGAAAAATTTCACTATCGCAATTTTTTTCTATAGAAAAATTTTACTTATGTCAATTTTTCTATACAAAAATTTTACTATAGAAAAATTTTATTAAGGCCAATTTTTTTACTAACGACAATTTTTCTATAGAAAAATTTCACTATCGTCATTTTTTCTATAGAAAAATTTAAATATCGTCATTCTTTCTATAGAAAAATTTCACTATCGTCATTTTTTCTACAAAAAAATTTCACTATCGTCATTTTTTCTACAAAAAAATTTCACTATCGTCATTTTTTCTATAGAAAAATTTTGACTATCGTCATTTATTCTATAGAAAAATTTTGACTATCGTCATTTATTCTATAGAAAAATTTTGACTATCGTCATTTTTTCTATAGAAAAATTTTGACTATCGTCATTTTTTCTATCGAAAAATTTTGACTATCGTGATTTTTTCTATAGAAAAATTTTGACTATCGTGATTTTTTCTATAGAAAAATTTTGACTATCGTCATTTTTTCTAAAGAAAAATTTTTATTATCGTCATTTTTTCTATAGAAAAATTTTGACTATCGTCATTTTTTCTATAGAAAAATTTAAACTATCGTCATTTTTTCTATAGAAAAATTTTCACTATCGTCATTTTTTCTATAGAAAAATTTTGACTATCGTCATTTTTTCTATAGAAAAATTTTGACTATCGTCATTTTTTCTATAGAAAAATTTTGACTATAGTAATTTTTTCTATAGAAAAATTTTGACTATCGTCATTTTTTCTATAGAAAAATTTTACCTATCGTCATTTTTTCTATAGAAAAATTTTGACTATCGTCATTTTTTCTATAGAAAAATTTTGACTATCGTCATTTTTTCTATAGAAAAATTTTGACTATCGTCATTTTTTCTATAGAAAAATTTTGACTATCGTCATTTTTTCTATAGAAAAATTTTGACTATCGTCATTTTTTCTATAGAAAAATTTTGACTATCGTCATTTTTTCTATAGAAAAATTTTGACTATCGTCATTTTTTCTATAGAAAAATTTTGACTATCGTCATTTTTTCTATAGAAAAATTTTGACTATCGTCATTTTTTCTATAGAAAAATTTTGACTATCGTCATTTTTTCTATAGAAAAATTTTGACTATCGTCATTTTTTCTATAGAAAAATTTTGACTATCGTCATTTTTTCTATAGAAAAATTTTGACTATCGTTATTTTTTCTATAGAAAAATTTTGACTATCGTCATTTTCTCTATAGAAAATTTTGACTATCGTCATTTTTTCTATAGAAAAATTTTGACTATCGTCATTTTTTTTTTATAGAAAAATTTTGACTATTGTAATTTTTTTCTATACAAACATTTCTATATAGGAAGGTTTCCTTCAAAAATAGTCTCTACACTTGTTGCCCTGTCGACTATAGTCCCCACGACTATAGTCCCCTCGACTTTAGTCCCCTCGACTATAGTACCCTTGACTATAGTCCACTCGACTTCGACTCTAGTCCCCTCGACTATAATCCCTTCGACTTCAGTACCTTTGACTATAAACCCTTCGACAAAAGTTTCTTCGACTATAGTTCCTTCGACTATAGTCCCTTCGACTATAGTCCCTTAAATTATAGTCCCTTCGACTATAGTCTCTTCGACTATAGTCCCTTCGGATATACTCCCTTAGACTTTAGTCCCTTCTCATATATTCTCTGGGACTATAGGTCATTCGACTATAGTCCCTTCGAGTATAGTCCCTTCAACTATAGTCCCTTCGACTATAGGCCATTCGACTATAGTCCCTTCGAGTATAGTCCCTTCGACTATAGTCTCTTCAACTATAGTCCCTTTGACTATAAACCCTTCGACTATAGTCCCTTCGACTATAGTCCCTTAAACTATAGTCCCTTCAACTATAGTCTCTTCGACTATAGTCCCTTCGGATATACTCCCTTAGGCTTTAGTCCCTTCTCATATATTCTCTTGGACTATAGGTCATTCGACTATAGTCCCTTCGAGTATAGTCCTTTCGACTATAGTCTCTTCAGCTATAATCCCTTTGACTGTAAACCCTTCGACTATAGTCCCTTCGGCTATAGTCCCTTCGACTATAGTCCCTTCGACTATAGTCTTTTCAACTATAGTCCCTTGGACTATAGTCCCTTCGACTGTAGTTTCTTCGACTATAGTACCTTTGACTTTAGTCCTTTCGACTATAGTCCCTTCGACTATAGTCCCTTCGGCTATAGTCCTTTCGACTATAGTCCCTTCGACTATAGTCTCTTCGACTATAGTATCTTCGGATATACTCCCTTAGACTTTAGTCCCTTCTCATACATTCTCTTGGACTATAGGTCATTCGACTATAGTCCCTTCGAGTATAGTCCCTTCGACTATAGTCTCTTCAGCTATAATCCCTTTGACTGTAAACCCTTCGACTATAGTCTTTTCGACTATAGTCCCTTCGACTTTAGTCCCTTCGAGTATAGTCCCTTCGACTATAGTCTCTTCAGCTATAATCCCTTTGACTGTAAACCCTTCGACTATAGTCTTTTCGACTATAGTCCCTTCGACTTTAGTCCCTTCGACTGTAGTCCCTTTGACTATAGTACCTTTGACTTTAGTCCTTTCGACTATAATCCCTTCGACTAAAGTCCCTTCGACAAAAGTCACTTCGACTATAGTTTCTTTTTACTATAAGCCCTTCGACTATAGTCCCTTCGACTATAGTTCCTATGTCTTTAGTCCCTTTGACTATAGTCCCTTCGACTATAGTCCTTTCGACTATAATCCCTTCGACTAAAATCCCTTCGACAATAGTCACTTCGACTATAGTTTCTTTTTACTATAAGCCCTTCGACTATAGTCCCTTCGAACATACTCCCTTAGACTTTAGGCCGTTCGAATATAGTACCTGCCACTATAGTCCCTTCGACTATAGTCCCTTCGACTATAGTCCCTTCGACTGTAGTCCCTTTGACTATAGTACCTTTGACTTTAGTCCTTTCGACTATAATCCCTTCGACTAAAGTCCCTTCGACAAAAGTCACTTCGACTATAGTTTCTTTTTACTATAAGCCCTTCGACTATAGTCCCTTCGACTATAGTTCCTATGTCTTTAGTCCCTTTGACTATAGTCCCTTCGACTATAGTCCTTTCGACTTTCTTTCTATAGAAAAATTTCACTATCGTCATTTTTTCTACAAAAAAATTTCACTATCGTCATTTTTTCTACAAAAAAATTTCACTATCGTCATTTTTTCTATAGAAAAATTTTGACTATCGTCATTTATTCTATAGAAAAATTTTGACTATCGTCATTTATTCTATAGAAAAATTTTGACTATCGTCATTTTTTCTATAGAAAAATTTTGACTATCGTCATTTTTTCTATCGAAAAATTTTGACTATCGTGATTTTTTCTATAGAAAAATTTTGACTATCGTGATTTTTTCTATAGAAAAATTTTGACTATCGTCATTTTTTCTAAAGAAAAATTTTTATTATCGTCATTTTTTCTATAGAAAAATTTTGACTATCGTCATTTTTTCTATAGAAAAATTTAAACTATCGTCATTTTTTCTATAGAAAAATTTTCACTATCGTCATTTTTTCTATAGAAAAATTTTGACTATCGTCATTTTTTCTATAGAAAAATTTTGACTATCGTCATTTTTTCTATAGAAAAATTTTGACTATAGTAATTTTTTCTATAGAAAAATTTTGACTATCGTCATTTTTTCTATAGAAAAATTTTACCTATCGTCATTTTTTCTATAGAAAAATTTTGACTATCGTCATTTTTTCTATAGAAAAATTTTGACTATCGTCATTTTTTCTATAGAAAAATTTTGACTATCGTCATTTTTTCTATAGAAAAATTTTGACTATCGTCATTTTTTCTATAGAAAAATTTTGACTATCGTCATTTTTTCTATAGAAAAATTTTGACTATCGTCATTTTTTCTATAGAAAAATTTTGACTATCGTCATTTTTTCTATAGAAAAATTTTGACTATCGTCATTTTTTCTATAGAAAAATTTTGACTATCGTCATTTTTTCTATAGAAAAATTTTGACTATCGTCATTTTTTCTATAGAAAAATTTTGACTATCGTCATTTTTTCTATAGAAAAATTTTGACTATCGTCATTTTTTCTATAGAAAAATTTTGACTATCGTTATTTTTTCTATAGAAAAATTTTGACTATCGTCATTTTCTCTATAGAAAATTTTGACTATCGTCATTTTTTCTATAGAAAAATTTTGACTATCGTCATTTTTTTTTTATAGAAAAATTTTGACTATTGTAATTTTTTTCTATACAAACATTTCTATATAGGAAGGTTTCCTTCAAAAATAGTCTCTACACTTGTTGCCCTGTCGACTATAGTCCCCACGACTATAGTCCCCTCGACTTTAGTCCCCTCGACTATAGTACCCTTGACTATAGTCCACTCGACTTCGACTCTAGTCCCCTCGACTATAATCCCTTCGACTTCAGTACCTTTGACTATAAACCCTTCGACAAAAGTTTCTTCGACTATAGTTCCTTCGACTATAGTCCCTTCGACTATAGTCCCTTAAATTATAGTCCCTTCGACTATAGTCTCTTCGACTATAGTCCCTTCGGATATACTCCCTTAGACTTTAGTCCCTTCTCATATATTCTCTGGGACTATAGGTCATTCGACTATAGTCCCTTCGAGTATAGTCCCTTCAACTATAGTCCCTTCGACTATAGGCCATTCGACTATAGTCCCTTCGAGTATAGTCCCTTCGACTATAGTCTCTTCAACTATAGTCCCTTTGACTATAAACCCTTCGACTATAGTCCCTTCGACTATAGTCCCTTAAACTATAGTCCCTTCAACTATAGTCTCTTCGACTATAGTCCCTTCGGATATACTCCCTTAGGCTTTAGTCCCTTCTCATATATTCTCTTGGACTATAGGTCATTCGACTATAGTCCCTTCGAGTATAGTCCTTTCGACTATAGTCTCTTCAGCTATAATCCCTTTGACTGTAAACCCTTCGACTATAGTCCCTTCGGCTATAGTCCCTTCGACTATAGTCCCTTCGACTATAGTCTTTTCAACTATAGTCCCTTGGACTATAGTCCCTTCGACTGTAGTTTCTTCGACTATAGTACCTTTGACTTTAGTCCTTTCGACTATAGTCCCTTCGACTATAGTCCCTTCGGCTATAGTCCTTTCGACTATAGTCCCTTCGACTATAGTCTCTTCGACTATAGTATCTTCGGATATACTCCCTTAGACTTTAGTCCCTTCTCATACATTCTCTTGGACTATAGGTCATTCGACTATAGTCCCTTCGAGTATAGTCCCTTCGACTATAGTCTCTTCAGCTATAATCCCTTTGACTGTAAACCCTTCGACTATAGTCTTTTCGACTATAGTCCCTTCGACTTTAGTCCCTTCGAGTATAGTCCCTTCGACTATAGTCTCTTCAGCTATAATCCCTTTGACTGTAAACCCTTCGACTATAGTCTTTTCGACTATAGTCCCTTCGACTTTAGTCCCTTCGACTGTAGTCCCTTTGACTATAGTACCTTTGACTTTAGTCCTTTCGACTATAATCCCTTCGACTAAAGTCCCTTCGACAAAAGTCACTTCGACTATAGTTTCTTTTTACTATAAGCCCTTCGACTATAGTCCCTTCGACTATAGTTCCTATGTCTTTAGTCCCTTTGACTATAGTCCCTTCGACTATAGTCCTTTCGACTATAATCCCTTCGACTAAAATCCCTTCGACAATAGTCACTTCGACTATAGTTTCTTTTTACTATAAGCCCTTCGACTATAGTCCCTTCGAACATACTCCCTTAGACTTTAGGCCGTTCGAATATAGTACCTGCCACTATAGTCCCTTCGACTATAGTCCCTTCGACTATAGTCCCTTCGACTATAGTCCCTTCGACTATAGTCCCTTCGACTATAGTCCCTTCGACTATAGTCCCTTCGACTATAGTCCCTTCGACTATAGTCCCTTCGACTATAGTCATGTCGGCTAGAGTTCCTTAAAGTATAGATATGTCAATTATAGCCTCGTCTTTAGAGGCAAATGCTTCTATGTTACTATTTTTTGCATTTGTGTGAATATTTTCGATTATACTGTCATACTTCGCACATCTTTAGTAACTGGTTATTGCTGGGTCTCAAACATACAAGACAATTTCCCTGAATATTTATTTAACATTTAATTTATAAACCTCAAACATTGTTGCAAATGTCCACACATTCCAGTTGATTGGTGTGGATGAGTTTATATTTATACCGAAAATAGCAAATATTTAGCTTTATTTCTAAATGAAGGAGTTCGCATCAGCCAGCTCTGGAGGATGCTGATGGTGGTGCTGACAGCGGTAAAAGACGCCGATGAGTAGAGAAGACTTTTTAGGAGACAACCGCCTCTAAATAGGTTAAAATGTCGTTTAAATGTCGAAATGATAGAAGACTATGTCTTTGACTAGTTCAAGTTACTCGTACTTTACCTTAAGTCTTAAATGGTTTAAAGTTAGAATTTCTCATAGATTTAGCAAGTGTATGATTCTTGGGTTAAGTCTTAATGAATGTTTGGCTTGTTTGAGTACTTCTTATGTTGAACATGCCGAAAATGTTTGCAATGATTTCAGAGGAATATCGAAATCTCAGAGGCGTAGGAGTAAGCAGATGAGATTTGGAACTAAAACTAAACTAAGGCCTTTAGGTAATTTTGTATGTTTTGTTAGATGTTCCTAAGACATTTCCTAGATTGTTTTACACGTGAGTCTTGTCATATTTGACGCCATTAAAGATGTCGTATATCTTGTTGCGCAACTAAAAGTACAACCAAAATCAAACTATTGCAACACAACAAGTACTCAAGAATTCGATTAAAGCTTTTTCATAATCATAAGACTTAACATTTATGCAACAATAAATATGTGATGTAATCTTGGATTTAGGAATGAAAAGATACAACTATCGTATGTTACATGATGATTTCGTTAGGAATTAATCTAAACATGGCCATTATTTTTGGTTAGGAAAAGCAAACTCAACAAGTCTGTCCTGGTCGAAACAACCATCCAATCGGAACATAAATTCTAACATACATCTATCCTTATGTAAGATATTCTTAACGACATATTCGGATTTCTGACTATTCTACACCTACTCCTGCATCTCTGGTACCTCAATATTTTGTCTATCGTTGGTACTTAATATTTTTGCCACAATGCATTGTCGCCTTGTCTTTACTCTCGTTATGTATTTCTTCTTCTTTTTCAAATTTAGGTCCAAGTGATGTAATTCTCAGAAATTTAGTACATCTTTCTTACCATAAAATTCACATCAATATTTTGCCAGTCTCATGAAAACGTCGATCTATCTGTCTGTTCGGAGGCACTTGTGCCGGAATGGTTAAATGTTTGTATCTACTTTTGCTTGAGTATTTCATGTACTTGTTATTTGAGTGTTGTTGTTCATAGACATTTGGCAACACGATATATTGCTGTTGTTGTAGCTGTTGCAAGTTTCGTTAGTAAGTATTTGGTTAAGTTGCATGTATGTTTTCTTTGCACTTGAATGTATCAAAATCATACCAAAACAATACTAGGCCACACAATTTACAAGTCGAAAACACTAAATGAGTTTTGAGTTTTCTAGTTCTTGGTTGTGTTAAGGAAGTGTATATGGGTGATTCCTAAAAAATTGACAATAGTGAAATTTTCCTATAGAAAAAATGAAGATAGTGAAATTTTTCTATAGAAAAAATGACGATAGTGAAATTTTTCTATAGAAAAAATGACGATAGTGAAATTTTTCTATAGAAAAATTGTCGTTAGTAAAAAAATTTTCTATAGTAACATTTTTGTATAGACAAAATGACGATAGCCAAGCTTATTCTATAGAAAAAATGACGATAGTCAAAATTTTTCTATAGAAAAAACGACGATAGTCAAAATTTTTCTATAGAAAAAACGACGATATTGACATTTTTCTATAGAAAAATGACGATAGTGAAATTTTTCTATAGAAAAAATGACGATAGTGAAATTTTTCTATAGAAAAAATGACGATAGTGAAATTTTTCTATAGAAAAAATGACGATATTGACATTTTTCTATAGAAAAAATGACGATAGTGAAATTTTTCTATATGAAAAATGACGATAGTCAAAATTTTTCTATGGAAAAAATGACGATAGTGAAAATTTTCCACAGAAAAAATGATGATAGTGAAATTTTTCTATAGAAAAAAAATTTCTATAGAAAAATCGTCAATTTTTGTGACGTAGTGAAATTTTCCTATAGAAAAAATGACGATAGTCAAAATTTTTCTATAGAAAAAATGACGATAGTCAAGATTTTTCTATAGAAAAAATGACGATAGTCAAGATTTTTCTATAGAAAAAATGACGATAGTCAAAATTTTTCTATAGAAAAAATGACGATAGTCAAAATTTTTCTATAGAAAAAATGACGATAGTCAAAATTTTTCTATAGAAAAAATGACGATAGTCAAAATTTTTCTATAGAAAAAATGACGATAGTCAAAATTTTTCTATTGAAAAAATGACGATAGTCAAAATTTTTCTATAGAAAAAATGACGATAGTCAAAATTTTTCTATAGAAAAAATGACTATAGTCAAAATTTTTCTATAGAAAAAATGACGATAGTCAAAATTTTTCTATAGAAAAAATGACGATAGTCAAAATTTTTCTATAGAAAAAATGACGATAGTCAAAATTTTTCTATAGAAAAAACGACGATAGTCAAAATTTTTCTATAGAAAAAATGACGATAGTCAAAATTTTTCTATAGAAAAAATGACGATAGTCAAAATTTTTCTATAGAAAAAATGACGATAGTCAAAATTTTTCTATAGAAAAAATGACGATAGTCAAAATTTTTCTATAGAAAAAATGACGATAGTCAAAATTTTTCTATAGAAAAAATGACGATAGTCAAAATTTTTCTATAGAAAAAATTACGATAGTCAAAATTTTTCTATAGAAAAAATGACAATAGTCAAAATTTTTCTATAGAAAAAATGACGATAGTCAAAATTTTTGTATAGAAAAAATGATGATAGTAAAATTTTTCTATAGAGATATTGACGATAAATAGTACATTTTTTCTATAGAAATATTGAAGATAGTACATATTTCAATAGAAATATTGAAGTTAGTAAAATTTTTCTATAGAAAAAGTAACGATAGTAAAATTTTACTATCGTCAATTTTAATTTTTTCTTGGACTCCCCCATATTAGAACCCTCAAAAAATACCTCTACACCATTTGCTACAGCTCAAAGATTTTGACGCGACTTTGATGTTTCGGCAATTGGGATTGAAGTTTAAGGTGTGAGACTCTGGCACTCTGAATAATGCTGCACTTTACTCAAATCATGCTGACAGGTGAAAGAAGATCTTGTTGTTGTCGTCCACATCATCATCACCATCGTCAACTACAACATCATTATCATCAGCATAAAACATCATTACAAAATACATTTCGTAGTAGAACATGCAACAAGAACGACCACATCATTGTATTGTGGAAACATGCAAGTTCTATGTTGTATGTTGTGGCTGTTGTTTAAAGTGTCTCATCAAGCCTTTAAAGCGCTAAGAATAACATCGACAATTGTCAAAGAATAACAATGACGCGGCGTTGAAAGCCGGCACCTTCCTACAAAAAAAAATCAGACATTCGTTGATTTTCTAAGGTGTAGTTATGTGTAGAAGGAACGTTAATACTTACAGGTTGCTTCTTCAGCTCGTTTGAACACAGATGGATGGATAGCTTGGCTAGATGGATGTTTGTTTGGATTCCTTTTGGAATAGAGTTAGAGTTAAGTATGTCTGCTTATTATAAAGATACCAAACAGTAACAGCATAGCGTGGTTTTAAGAGGTTCTAAAAAAGTTTAAGTTTGAGGGTATACCCTACTTTGGGCAAAAACGATATTAAGAAAAATTGACACTGGTAAAATTTTTGTATAGAAAACTTGGCGTTGGTGAGATTTTTCTATAGAAAAATTGACGTTGGTGAGATTTTTCCATAGAAAAATTGACGTTGGTGAGATTTTTCTATAGAAAAATTGACGTTGGTGAGATTTTTCTATAGAAAAATAGACGTTGGTGAGATTTTTCTATAGAAAAATTGACGTTGGTGAGATTTTTCTATAGAAAAATTGACATTGGTGAAATTTTTCTATAGAAAAATTGAAGTTGGTGAGATTTTTCTATAGAAAAATTGGCGTTAGTAAGATTTTTCTATAGAAAAATTGGCGTTGGTGAGATTCTTCTATAGAAAAATTGACGTTGGTGAGATTTTTCTATAGAAAAATGACGTTTGTAAGATTTTTTTTAGAAAAATTGGCATTGGTGAGATTTTTGTATAGAAAAATTGACGTTGGTGAGATTTTTCTATAGAAAAATTGACGTTGGTGAGATTCTTCTATAGAAAAATTGACGTTGGTGAGATTTTTCTATAGAAAAATTGACGTTGGTGAGATTTTTCTATAGAAAAATTGACGTTGGTGAGATTCTTCTATAGAAAAATTGACGTTGGTGAGATTTTTCTATAGAAAAATTGACATTGGTGAAATTTTTCTATAGAAAAATTGAAGTTGGTGAGATTTTTCTATAGAAAAATTGGCGTTAGTAAGATTTTTCTATAGAAAAATTGGCGTTGGTGAGATTCTTCTATAGAAAAATTGACGTTGGTGAGATTTTTCTATAGAAAAATTGGCGTTGGTGAAATTTTTCTACAGAAAAATTGACGTTAGTGAGATTCTTCTATAGAAAAATTGACGTTGGTGAGATTTTTCTATAGAAAAAATGAGGTTGGTGAGATTTTTCTATAGAAAAATTAACATTGGTGAGATTTTTTTATAGAAAAATTGAAGTTGGTGAGATTTTTCTATAGAAAAATTGGCGTTAGTGAGATTTTTCTATAGAAAAATTGGCGTTGGTGAAATTTTTCTATAGAAAAATTGACGTTAGTGGGATTTTTCTATAGAAAAATTGACGTTGGTGAGATTTTTCTATAAAAAAATTGACGTTGATGAGATTTTTCTATAGAAAAATTGGCGCTGGTGAGATTTTTGTACAGAAAAATTGACGTTAGTAAGATTTTTCTATAGAAAAAATTGGTGAAATTTTTCAAAATTTTAAAATATTATAAGGCTTCTATTAGTCAACCTTTACCTTTAAAGTTCCTGCTCAATCTGCGAACATGATTCTAAAAAATTTTGCCTTTAAAAATTTCTTTTATTTTTTTTCCTCGGAAACTTCTTAAGGGTTCTAATTTTGTATGCACATACTTGAGAGGATTGATGGAATGAGTTGGCAAAAATAAAAAAGATGATCCGAAAAACAAACAAAAACCCACCAAAAGGTGTTTTCAAAGTTTCGGACAACAGTTGTATTTTAACTCGAAATTGTAACGAAAATGTAATGATGATCTTCAAGTTTCTACGAAAGATGGGTAAAAGATTCACGAGTATTATTTCATCATAATTTTTTTGTTTGCAACTTGATTGAATGTATTCTTCAGAATTGATCTTCATTACACGCCTTTTTCCATTGTAGTGTATCTATCAATATCGTTTAAACATTTCACTCTTTTAAATAAATCGTTAGATTAAGTCAGGTCAGTATCTAAAGAATTGTGAAACGTTTTGGCTATTCATTTAATTTTAGAATACTTTTTGATGTAACCTAATATTTTAAAATAAACAAACTCTCTATTTTATTATTTTTTAAACACTAGCATATGTGAATTAAAATTTTGTTAACGCTGCATTTTAAGCGTGTGAACAAATTTAACCAGATATTTTTTTGTATTCATATTTCTACTGATAAGCTAAATTAAGTTAAGTTAGGGAAGTTTCGCAAAAACACAAAAAGCGAACTTCTCATAAGTAGTGGATAAGGAAAAGAAATTAAAAAATAAAGTTTCATTCTAATTTT
Source organism: Stomorhina lunata (assembly GCA_933228675.1). Taxonomy (NCBI): domain Eukaryota; kingdom Metazoa; phylum Arthropoda; class Insecta; order Diptera; family Rhiniidae; genus Stomorhina; species Stomorhina lunata. The sequence goes on along the minus strand of OW121742.1, from coordinate 119,349,930 downwards.
GACATCTAACAAAGAAACATCAGTCTTTTATTCTACATGGCGATCCTGCCGCATATCAGAAAGTGCCTGTAGCATATCTGAAAGTGCCTATAGCATATCAGAAAGTGCCTGTAGCATATCTGAAAGTGCCTATAAGGATAAAAGAAAAGTCCAAAAAGTGCATTGGCACGTTTGGCAAAAAAAAAAAAAAAAAAAAATCCTCAAATCCTAAGGACACATTAAATCCTTCAACATATGACTGAACCACTGTCAGATATCCTCGAAGAATTAAAAGCCGCAGAGGATAGATGGCAAAAAATTCTCAATGAGGGAACGGGAGAAGCAAAACCTGACATCCTCAATATTGGACCAAAACCATTAGTTCTAAAAAAAAAAAGCACAACGTATAGAAGAACCAAAAGTACCATTCATAGACACCAAAATAGCTACAAAGGGCAACAGACGAGATTTTGTGTCACGACAGAAGATCCAGCTAAAGATCCTGAAGGACGAGATTATAAACCCTTCCAGCCCACAACACACAAACTATTTACAAGAAAAAATATTAGAAATAAAAAAATCTATAAAAATCTTTAAAAAACAAAAAAAAAAAAAAAAACATTTGAATAAAATAAAATAAAATCTTATATAAAACAAACTTCCGCTATGGGTGGAACAAAATCAAAAGTAGAGAATCCTAATGCTAACGTAGTAAATAATGTTAAAATAATTGATCACACAGAACACTTAAATACACTATACATATTATTACTAATACTTGTTATTTTAGATGCAATAAATTTACTAATTAAATTGTATCAGCTACATAAAAAATCATTGAAAAAGAAATATATTAGTCGTGGCGACAATTTAGACAAAATATAAAACTAAAATATGAAATTAAAAATAAAAACATTGCTTTATAATTATATAAATGGACTGGCAAAACATATTAGTAAAAATTAGAACAATAAAAGAAAGATTTGATAGATCCTACAAATGCCTCAACGTCAACAGACCTACGAAAGAGGACACAATTGAAAAACATATCACAGAATTATCTTTTTGTTTAGAAGAAATCAGAGTTATACTTAACGTACATTACCATCGACTGACTAACGCACATAAAATAGCAGCTGAAGCATTCTTCGCTGACCTTAGGGAGAAGTTGTTACAAATAACTGCAAAAAAAGGTTTAGATCTAAAATTGCCTACATCTTTACATGAAAAAATAGTTTACTCGACAAAAAGGATAGAAAATGTTCAATTAACCAAGATGAATACGACAGATTTGGCTTCAATATCAAAACTTATTCCAATTTTTGGAGGAAGAAGAGAAGAATTAAGTAGTTTTATTTCCAATTTGGAATTTGTAGAAAATACACTTGAAGATACCAAAAAACCAAGTTTTTTCCAATTCGTTTTAAAAACAAGATTGGAACAAAGGGTACAAAATCGAATTAAACAAAATTCTGTGCCTACAAGTTTGCAAGAGTTAATCAATGAATTAAGAAAGTGTTACAAATCTAAAGAAACACCAAATAACATACTTAACAATTTGAACAAAATAAAACAACAAGGTGACGTTCGAAAGTTTGCAGAGAAAATCGACAGTTTAATAACTGAACTCAACGAGCTACAAATCTCAAATATTGGTGAAGCAAATAGGAATGCAATAATACAATCAAACAATATAATTGCATTCAATGCATTTAAAAATGGACTAACTGATAGGGACATAGCAAAAACAATAGAAGCTAGCAGAGTCAAAACTTTCACTGAAGCAGTGGAAATTGCAGAAGAATCCATTTCCTCTAATACACAGCACAATATCATGTACCAAAATGCTAGACAGAGACAAAATAATAGAAACATTTATTCTAGAAATAATAATTCATGGAATAATAACAATAATACAAGGAACAATAATAACTCCCACTATTTTAATAGGAATCAGTACAGAAACAATGCTAATAGACACAAAAATAATAGAAATAACTATAGAAATAATACGCATAGACAGGATATTACAAACTTCAACAGACAAAGATCAAACTACAATAATAACAGCAATAATGTCATCAGAAACAGAAATACTAATAATACATTTAGGAGCATTAATCAAATAAATAACCAGGAAAACTACCAAGTTCCGGAGAACATTCACGGAATTTCTCCGGAAGAAACAAATTAAGAAAAATATGTAACATAACCTCAACTTTTCAAAACTATATAAAATTAAAAGTACTAAATACGGACAGAGAAGTAACATTTTTAATAGATACAGGAGCTGATGTTTCCTTATGTAAAGAAAATCTTCTAAATCAATACGACGAAAACTCTGATGATTATTGTCATTTGACTGGGATTTCTAAAGACCAAATTAATACATTGGGATCTGTTTTGATAAAAATAAATGTGGAAAATAAATTAATTGTTCAAAAGATTCAACTTGTAGATAATGATTTTCCAATAAAGACTGACGGAATACTAGGAATTGATTTCTTTAACAATTTTCGATGTAACATAGATTATGATAGGTATATCTTAACAATGCGTATAGAGAACGAAACCATCGAAATTCCAATTGAAAACAATTCAATTTGTATAAATCGGGTGAGAATACCAGCAAGAACAGAAATAATAACACCATTTAACTTGAATATAAAAGAAAACAGTTTAATACAGAGTAGAGAAATAACGGAAGGCGTCTATTTAGCAAATGTTATTGTACCTGCGAAAGGACACAAACACATAAAGTTGCTGAATGCAACAGAACAGGATATAGTAATAGAGAATTTAAAAATTCAAGTAGTACCATTACACAAGTATGAGATTCTACAATTCCAAAAGAAACACAATCAAACAAAAGATCCCTCTCGTTTTGATAAAATTTTACAAAGTCTCTCATTAGACAAAAGTAACAACAATGATAATAAAGATAAACTCTTTTCTATTATTAACAGATTTCAGAATATATTTCATCTAGAGGATGAAGAATTAACTACAAATAATTTTTACACACAAAATATAGAGTTGCATGATTATAATCCAGTTTATATAAAAAATTACCGATTACCACAGACCCATACAAATGAAATAAATTCAAAAATAGAAGAAATGCTTAAAGATAATATAATAGAACCATCGATTAGCCCTTACAATTCGCCACTCCTTCTAGTTCCTAAAAAGGGACAAACTGATTTAGCAAAATGGAGACTGGTGGTGGATTTTAGATCACTTAATAATAAAATTGTAAACGATAAATTCCCATTAACAAGACTGGATGACATTCTTGATAGAATAGGTCGAGCTAAATACTTTTCAACACTGGATATGACAAGTTCTTTTCACCAAATTGAACTTGATCATAAATCTCGACCATATACAGCATTTTCAACTCCAACTGGTCACTATCAATTCACACGATTACCATTTGGTTTAAAAATATCTTCTAACAGTTTCCAACGCATGTTAACCATAGCACTCTCAGGCTTGGAGTCAGAAGCATTTATATATGTGGATGACATAATCATTTTTGGATGTAGCATACAACACCATAACAATAATTTGATAAAGGTCTTAGAAAGACTAGAAAAATACAATCTTAAACTAAACCCAAAAAAATGTTGTTTTCTGCAACATGAAGTCATATACCTTGGACATTTAATAACTTCGGAAGGTATCAAACCAGATCCTCAAAAATTTGAAGCAATAAAAAATTATCCAATTCCAACAAATGCAGATGAAGTAAGGCGATTTATAGCATTTTGTAATTATTATAGACGATTTATTAAAGATTTCGCTAAAATAGCAGAATGCTTGAACAAATTGTTGAGGAAGAATGTAAAGTTTGAATGGACAGAAATCTGTCAAAAATCTTTCGAAGAGCTTAAATCAAAGTTAATGAATCCTCCCATACTTCAGTATCCAAATTTTAATGAAAATTTTGTACTAACCACAGATGCATCTAATTTTGCTCTTGGCGCTGTATTATCACAAGGTAAAATAGGGAAGGATTTACCGATATCATATGCGAGTAGAACTCTAAATAAACATGAAAAGAATAGATCCGTAATAGAAAAGGAATTGTTAGGAATACATTGGGCTATAAATTTTTTTAGACCTTATTTATATGGAAGAAAATTTACTGTAATTACGGATCATAGACCATTAATAGCACTTTTCTCACACAAAAATCCTTCATCCAAATTGACACGAATAAGACTTGAATTGTCAGACTATGATTTTGACATTGTTTACAAAAAAGGAAAAGATAACACTAATGCCGACGCATTATCACGAATCAAATTGGACTCGTCATTGCTAAAAGAACTAATACCGACTGAAAATGATACAAGTATAAAGAAAGCATTGGCAATTACAAGAAGCAAAACTAAAAATGATATAAAAAAGAACAAAATAAAGGCCTCAGAATGCAAAACCTCAAAAGAGCCTGATCAACTCACAATTTGGGATTGCACTTCTTTAAAGGATATTAAGCATGCAAGAAAAATTAAATTTATATTAAATAAAAAGTCGACAAAAAGAATAACTATAGAGGAAAATGACTCAATGAATCAAATATGTATTATGTGTAGCGATAATCCTACTTACTTAGGTAACTTACTGGAGAAACTCACATATATAATAAAATGCCATTCTAAATGTAAAACATTTGCTCTCTGCAGAGACGATGACATATTTGAAATTATAACTCCGGAGAAATTGAAAAATATATTAAATAGAAAGTATAATAATGTAGAAATATTACTCTATACCAGGCCAAAAGAAATAAAAGATAATATAAAACAAAATGAATTAATTGACTTATACCACAAAAGTCCAAGTGGAGGTCATTTCGGTATTAGAAAAACTTTGCTGAGATTAAAAAAGAAATATATATGGAAGAACATGACAAGAAAAGTAAAAGACTATATAAATACATGTGATCTCTGCCAAAGGAATAAACAAGTAAAACATACCAAGGAACCCTTAAACGTTACAGATACGCCTACAAACGCATTTGAAACAATTGTGATTGATACAGTAGGACCACTACGTCCATCAGAAAAATTCAGATATATACTTACCATGCAATGCGAGCTAACAAAATACATTATCGCTTGCCCATTACAAACAAAAGAAGCAAAGGCAGTAGCAAGAGGAATAGTTGAAAATCTTATATTGAAACATGGTATATTTAAAACATTAAAATCCGACAGAGGTACTGAATTTACAAATGAATTGATTAAGGAAATATGTAAACTACTTGGCATAGAACAAAGTTTTTCAACACCTTACCATCACGAGACGGTTGGCACTATAGAAAGAAATCATCGAGTGTTGAATGAATATTTTCTATCATTTGTGCAGGACGAAGATTGGGATGAATGGATTCCATATTATTGTTTTGCATACAATACCACACCTCACGTTGATACAGAATACTCACCTTTTGAACTAGTTTTTGGTAAACTACCAAACTTACCAGGTGAACAGATTACAAACAATGACGGAATTTATAACCTTGACAATTACGTTAACGAACTAAAAATACGACTAAAAAATTCGCTAGAAAATGCAAGAAAATTAATAGAAGCAACAAAATTAAAAAGAAGTCTAGATTCGGAAAAGAATAAAAACAGCATAGACATAAGTATAGGAGACTTAGTTTTAATAAAAATAGAAAATAGGAAGAAAAATGAAAAACCATATCATGGCCCATATGAAATAATAAATATAGATAATGTAAACGTAGAATTAAAAATAAATGGTAAAACTAAAATTATACATAAAAATCTACTTAAGAAATATAATAAGAAATAAATATAGTACATACCAACAAAAAAAAAAAAAAAAAAAAATTTTTATTGTAACATAAATTATTATTATGTTACATAATATTAAAACTAAAAATAACTTGATTTCAAAATTTTAAAATTTAAAAAAAAAAAAATTTATGAAATCTTTTTAAAAGATTGGGGGTGTAGTGTATCTATCAATATCGTTTAAACATTTCACTCTTTTAAATAAATCGTTAGATTAAGTCAGGTCAGTATCTAAAGAATTGTGAAACGTTTTGGCTATTCATTTAATTTTAGAATACTTTTTGATGTAACCTAATATTTTAAAATAAACAAACTCTCTATTTTATTATTTTTTAAACACTAGCATATGTGAATTAAAATTTTGTTAACGCTGCATTTTAAGCGTGTGAACAAATTTAACCAGATATTTTTTTGTATTCATATTTCTACTGATAAGCTAAATTAAGTTAAGTTAGGGAAGTTTCGCAAAAACACAAAAAGCGAACTTCTCATAAGTAGTGGATAAGGAAAAGAAATTAAAAAATAAAGTTTCATTCTAATTTTGACATCTAACAAAGAAACATCAGTCTTTTATTCTACACCATTTTTAAAAAGTTAAATACGTTCATCATTTTCTACTTCTTTTCTTTCACCTTTTGAACAAAGGAAGTTATTGTGTTAAGAAAATAGTATCCATTTGATGTGTAAGTAATGATGCAGCCAATGTTTATTTAATGAACTTGCAATAATTTATTTATATTCGATGTAGCATTAACTTTTATTCTTCTGTTTTTCTTTTCACTCCTTTAACTCGGAGATGGATGGACGGATGGATGGATGGATGAATGTGTTACATTGAATTGTAAGCACTTTTAACGATATACTCGTACATACTCTGAATAAGAGTGAGTTTTACAATATGTTCTGCTTTTTACGTTACTTTTAAATCTTTAGCTCATTATATTGATATTACAACAGAGAAGGCGATGACGATGATGATGAAGCAGCGGAAAACGATTGAAAGGTAGCCAAAGGCATTAAGAAGATGATAACGTGTGGAAGGGTTTTTAAGTAATAAGAAAGTGTTATGACGGAAATATATAAATAAATATTGACATTTACACACAACTGATGGATATTGGGTGGAGGCAAAAGTTATATCGTCCTCTACTATATAGAGGATGACTAAAGTCAACCTAGACATATAGAAAAATCTCACCAACGTTAATTTTTATATAGAAAAATCTCAGCAACTTCGATTTTTCTATAGAAAAATCTCACCAACGTCAATTTTTATGTAAAAAAATATCACCAACGTCAATTTTTCTATAGAAAAATCTTACTAACGTCAATTTTTCAATAGAAAAATCTCACCAACGTCAATTTTTCTATAAAAAAATCTCACCAACTCCAATTTTTCTATAGAAAAATCTCACCAACGTGAATTTTTCTATAGAAAAATCTCACCAACGTGAATTTTTCTATAGAAAAATCTCACCAACGTGAATTTTTCTATAGAAAAATCTTACCAACGTGAATTTTTCTATAGAAAAATCTCACCAACGTGAATTTTTCTATAGAAAAATCTCACCAACGTGAATTTTTCTATAGAAAAATCTCACCAACGTGAATTTTTCTATAGAAAAATCTCACCAACGTGAATTTTTCTATAGAAAAATCTCACCAACGTGAATTTTTCTATAGAAAAATCTCACCAACGTGAATTTTTCTATAGAAAAATCTCACCAACGTGAATTTTTCTATAGAAAAATCTCACCAACATAAATTTGCCTATAGAAAAATCTCACCAACATCAATTTTTCTTTAGAAAAATCTCACCAACATCAATTTTTATATAGAAAAGACTGACCAACATCAATTCTTCTTTAGATAAATCTCACCAACATAAATTTTTCTATAGAAAAATCTCACCAACGTCAATTTGTCTAAAGAAAAAACTCACCAACATCAATTTTTTTAGACAAGTCTCACAAAAATCAACGTGAATTTTTCTATAGAAAAATCTCACCAACGTGAATTTTTCTATAGAAAAATCTCAACAACATGAATTTTTCTATAGAAAAATCTCACCAACATTAATTTTGCTATAGAAAAATCTCACCAACATAAATTTGCCTATAGAAAAATCTCACCAACATCAATTTTTCTTTAGAAAAATCTCACCAACATCAATTTTTATATAGAAACGACTGACCAACATCAATTCTTCTTTAGATAAATCTCACCAACATAAATTTTTCTATAGAAAAATCTCACCAACGTCAATTTGTCTAAAGAAAAAACTCACCAACATCAATTTTTTTAGACAAGTCTCACAAAAATCAATTTTTGTATAGAAAAATCTCACCAACATCAATTTTTCTATAGAAAAATCTCAATAACATAAATTTTTCTATAGAAAAATTGCACTAACGTCAATTTTTCTGTAGAAAAACTTTACCAACGTGAACCGTTCTATACAGAAATTTCACCATCGTGAACTTTTCTATAGAAAAGCTTTACCAACGTGAAATTTTCTATAGAAAAACTTCAAAAACGTAAACTTTTCTCTATAAAAATCTTACCAACATCAATTTTCTATAAAAAAGTCTCACCATCATCAATTTTTCTATAAAAAATCTCACCAACATCAAATTTTTTTTTATAGAAAAAGCTCACCAGCATCAATTTTTCTATAGAAAAAACTCACCAACATCAATTTTTCCATAGAAAAATTTCACTAACATCGCTTTTTCTATAGAAAAATCTCACCATCATCAATTTTTCTATAAAAAATCTCACTAGCATCAAATTTTTTTTTTTATAGAAAAATCTCACCAGCATCAATTTTTCTATAGAAAAATGTTACCAACATCAATTTTTCTATAAAAAAATCTCACTAACGTCAATTTTTCTGTAGAAAAATCTCAGCAACATCAATTTTTCTATAGAAAAATCTCACTAACATCAATTTTTGTGTAGAAAAATCCTAATTTTTCTATTCAAAAATGTCTTTCCTTAGTTTTTATATAGTAATTTTTTGAATTAACTTTTCCCCTTTACTCAATTATTGGTTTCATATTGATGACTTTTGTGATATGTTAAAGATGATTGTAATGATGACGGATGTTTTTAACAGAAATTAAACGTTATTGTATAATTAATTTGGATTATGATTGACACTTTATGAATTTATCCCTTTTTTTCTAGAATGACAAGAAAAAAAATTATATAATGCACTTTAACTATGTATAATCCATAGTATCAAGTAATCGATCTTTTAAAGGGACACCTTTATATAGAGATTCTTTAGCTGTAAATATCAAAATAGTCAAGTCATTTCACCTTGAGAAAAAAAGGGATACATATCAAAAAAAGTAAAATTAAATTCAATCATTTTTGTTTAACAGAATGACATTTAATAATAAAATGTATAATTTATTATGTTTTAATCAGATTTTCTTTACTTTTTTCCCAAAGATTCATTAAAAATTTTTAACATTTTATTACCTTTATCTCTCACATATTTTCTTTTTCGGGTAATTTAACTTTTTATTATTTTTCAATTAAAATTTAAAAACGCTAAGAAAATATTAACAAAAATTTTGTATGTTACATTTTAATATTTTTCTTCATTAGTCATGTCCTGGTTTCTTTTGTTTGCCTTTTCCAATTTTTATGACAATTGTCCTTTGTTCGCATAACGGTTGGCATATCTACTTGCTCTTAAAACTATTCATGTCCTTAATTTACTAACTGTTTTTTTTTTATATTTCATATTTTTCGTTTGACTTCCGTTTTTTATCTTTCGTTTTCTGTTTGGTCATAAATTATATATTTTTGATAAATTAAAGTGCATATCCTTGTTAGTTCAACATATTTTGTGTGATGACACAATGAATAAGTTTTGGTAGTTTTTATAGTTTTATTATTTTATGACAGACATTATCCTGAATTATGTTAATTTTTTCGTTGTCATTTTTATTGTCCAGCAAATATGAAATTTTTAGAGATGTCTGTCTGCCTGTCAATGGGTGTGGAATAATGATGTGCTGAACAATTATCACGAAACGGACATTTTCGTTAAAGCTATAAAATTTTTAACAGTTACATTACAAAATTTTTTTACATAGCTTTAAGGACTGGTCTAAACTATTGAAATTTCTGATGGTCAGATATATGAAGAACGTGCATTAATTGATTCCATATCATCCGGATTATATCGCCGGTAACATTAGTAACGTTAGTTGGTTCCTCCTTGCCACAGCTTCTATGAATGTCTTTCGTTGCAATCTTGATAGTAATGCGATAGGTTCATATATTTTGTTAAGAGTTCCTAATGCATCTACAGTATATAAAGTCTGGACATTGTATAAAGACAAATATTTGTCAAAAATTATCATCATACAAACATTTTCTCAAAACTTATATATTTAAGCTGTTTCCGTCATTTGGACTTATATGAGAGCTAGGATCAAATGTGGACCGATTATCTCGAAATTTGGCAAATTGATTACAGTTGTTACAAAAATTATGTGTGCAAAAAATAAACTTAAAATTCTCATTATATTTAGATTAAAGAGCGTTTTAGTGATTTTTGTCTCATTTAGTGCGTTTTTATAGAGGTATTTTTATGAAAGCTATGGTCAAATGTGGATCGATTTGAACGAACTTCAGTACAGTGATTTAAATTTACATAAGCAATATTTGTTTAAAATTTCATGAAAAAATATTGATATTTGTGGCCAATATATCAATTCCGGAAAGTGGGACCTATAAGAGGTAAAATAAATAATGGACCGATTTTGACGAATTTCAATAGCCATGGTCCCATTATCAAAAAAAAAATGATCTGTGTCAAATTTCATCAAATTATCTTTAAAATTGCGACATGTAGTTTGATTGCAAAGTTTACATGGGGGTCCAGCCAGCCGTACAGACGGACGGACTGAAGGACTTACGGACTAACATCGCTAAATCGACTCAGAAAGTGATTTTAAGCCTATTGGTATACTAAAAGGTGGGTCTAAGACAAATATTTCTATGCGTTACATACATCGGCACAAACTTATAATACCCTTTCCACCTATGGTGTTGAAGGGTATAAAAAGGGGATGTTATATATATAAGAACTATAGCCAAATGTTGACTGATCATCACAAAATTTTACAAATTGGCTGATATTTATACAAAGCTTATTCCTGCAAAATTAAGTGGCCATATCTGTCATAGTTCATAATTTAATACATAGTTAGCTTTTAACTAGCCTTTGTTACAATTTTTTTTTTGGTTTCCGGGTAGTCTTTTTATATGAAAGCTATAGTAAAATATGGACCGATTCCTATAAAATTTGATATACTGACCAATAGTTGCATAAAACTTTCCTATTCTAAATTTAGTCATCATAGCTATTTCAATTGTATTAAAGTTATCAGCATAAATATGATTCCCGGGGCAGGGTCATATGGGAGCTCTATCGACATATGAACCGATTTCGCCCATTTTCAGTACACAACTTTTGTAACACATCAAAAATACTTTTGTAAAATGTTGTCTCTCTAGCTCTTTTCATTAAAGAGCTATCGCGCTTTTATCTGACGGACAGACGTACATAAGCCCCCTTTTCTTTTTGTATTTTTGTATTTCTGTAAGTTTTTTATATGGGAGCTATGGTCAAATGGTGACCGATTGTGACAAAATTTAGCACACTGGCTGGCATTGACATAAGACTTCCTCGTGCTAAATTTAGTGGCCAAAGCTATTACAGTTTTTCATTTATTCGCATTTAAGTGTATTTTAGGTCAAATTTAGGCTGTTTCCGCAAGTGTTTTGTATGGGAGCTATGGTTAAATGTTAACCGATTTCGATGACATTTAATATGCTGCCTACTACTTATGCAAAACTTATATTAACCAAATTTTATCATCATAGCTATTATAATTTGTCATTTATTAGCAAATAAGCGTTTGGCCCATACGAGGTTGTATGGGACCTGTGGTCAAATGTTAACCGATTTCGTCCAATTTCAACACCAAAATTTTCCATGAAATGAAGACAGACAGACAAAAAAAATATACGGGCAGACATACGGACAGACTGACAGACAGACAGACAGACAGACAGACAGACAGACAGACAGACAGACAGACAGACAGACAGACAGACAAACAAACAGACAGACAGACAGACAGACAGACAGACAGACAGATAGACAGACAGATAGACAGACAAAATGTTAGTAGAGATTTTTTTCCATAGGAAAAAATTTAATTAAAATTGAAAAAAAAATTTTCTATATAAAAAAAATTAATAGACATTTTTTTCTATCGAAAAATATTTAATAAAAAGTTTTTTCTATAGAAAAAAAATTAATAGAAAATTTTTTCTATAAAAAAAATTTAATAGATAATTCTACGATAGAAAAAAATTTAATAAAAAATTTTTTCTATAGAAAAAAATTTTATAGAAAATTTTTTCTATGCAAAAAAATTACCTATTAATAATTTTTTCGATAGAAAAAAATTTAATAAAAAATTTTTTCTATAGAAAAAAATTTTATAGAAAATTTTTTCTATGCAAAAAAATTACCTACTAATAATTTTTTCGATAGAAAAAAATTTAATAGAATTTTTTTCTACAGAAAAAAATTTTATAGAACATTTTTTCTATATAAAAAAATTTAATAGAAAATTTTTTCTATAGGAAAAAATTTAATTGAAAATTTTATATAGAAAAAATTGGATAGAAAATTTTTTCTATAGAAAAAAATTTTATAGAAAATTTTTTCTATGCAAAAAAATGATCGATTAATAATTTTTTCGATAGAAAAAAACTTAATAGAAATTTTTTTCTACAGAAAAGAATTTTATAGAAAATTTTTTCTATGGAAAAAAATGTTATAGAAAATTTTTTTCTTTAAAAAAAAATTTAATAGAATATTTGTTGATATAGAAAATATTTAATAAAAAATTTTTTCTATAAAAAAAATTTAATAGAAATTTTTTTCTATAAAAAAAAACTTTAATAGAAAATTTTGTCTATAGAAAAAAATTTTATAGAAAATTTTTTGTATGCAAAAAAATTATCGACTAATAATTTTTTCGATAGAAAAAAATTTAATAAAAAATTAAAGAAAAAATTTTATAGAAAATTTTTTCTATATAAAAATATTTTATAGAAAATTTTTTCTATATAAAAAAATTTTATAGAAAATTTTTTCTATATAAAAAAAATTTATAGAAAATTTTTTCTATATAAACAAATTTTATGGAAAATTTTTTCTATATAAAAAAATTTTATAGAAAATTTTTTCTATATAAAAAAATTTTATAGAAAATTTTTTCTATATGAAAAAATTTTATAGAAAATTTTTTCTATATAAAAAAATTTTATAGAAAATTTTTTCTATATAAAAAAATTTTATAGAAAATTTTTTCTATATGAAAAATTTTTATAGAAAATTTTTTCTATATAAAAAAATTTTATAGAAAATTTTTTCTATATGAAAAAATTTTATAGAAAATTTTTTCTACAGAAAAAAATTTTATAGAAAATTTTTTCTATATAAAAAAAAAATTATTAGAAAATTTTTTTTATTAAAAAAAATTAATAGAAATTTTTTTTTATAGCAAAAAATTTAATAGAAAATGTTTTCTGTAGAAAAAAATTGTATAGAAATTTTTTTCCATAGAAAAAAATTTTATAGAAAATGTTGTTTTTGGTTTTTGAGCCAATATTAAATGAAAATCTCAATATGCGGGTAGGTATATTTATACCCTTCACCACCATAGGTGGAAAGGGTATTATAAGTTTGTGCTGATGTTTGTAACGCATAGAAATATTTGTCTTAGACCCACCTTTTAGTATACCAATAGACTTAGAATCACTTTCTAAGTCCGTCTGGCTGGCTGGACCCCCATGTAAACCTTGTAATCAAACTACAGGTCGCAGTTCTAAAGATAATTTGATGGAATTTGGCACAGATAATTTTTTTGATAATGGGACCATGGCTATTGAAATTGGTCAAAATCGGTCCATTATTTATGGTACCTCCCATAGGTCCCACTTCCCGGAATTGCTATATTGGCCACAAATATCAATATTTTTTCATGAAATTTAAAACAGATACTGCTTATGTATACTTAAATCACGGTACCAAATTTCGTTGAAATCGGTCCACATTTGACCATAGCTCCCATACAAACTCTTCTTTAAAAACGCACTAAATGAGACAAAAAATCACTAAAACGCTCGTAAATCTAAAGGTAATGAAAATTTTGAGTTTATTTTTTGCATACATAATTTTTGTAATAACTGTTATCAATTTGCCAAATTTCGAGATAATCGGTCCACATTTGGCCCTAGCTCTCATATAAGTCCAAATGACGGAAACAGGTTGAATATATACGTTTTGAGAAAATGTTTGTATGATGGCAAAATTTAGCAAATATTTGTCTTTATACAGGAAAAATAACACCTTTGACCTTAGTGGTGAAGGGTATCGTATGGTCGGCTTGACCGACTATAGCGCTTTCTTACTTGTTTTATTGTCATTCCGTTTAGATTAAAATGATCGCAACCGACAAGAAAAAAAATTGATAGTAAGCGACAAAAAATCTTAATTAAACAAAAACGGGGAATGTTTTGGTGCATAACATTTTTGTTCTTTGTTAGTTTGCTACTTTCGACAGACTAATTAAATTTTTGCCAAATGGTTTAGAAGTTATGGTGCAAAGTATTGTATGTGAACTTTTTAGTTTTACTTCAATAACTTTTAAGCTACTAGGCGGATTGTTGCGCAATATGCAGAAATCGGCCAATAGGTAGTTGGAGTCTTAGAACAATTTTTAAAATATATCTATTTTTATCACAGTGGCCTCTACACTGGGCCAAAGTAGAGCACCATGTAAAACTTCTTCCGTATAACCGTATAACTTTCATAAATATAAACCTATCGAAAGACTTTTACACATTCGAAAACTACTTAGGAAAGAAAGAAAAATACTCTATCTCTAATAGTTTAAGAGATATTTAACGGAATGTCGCTTACGATTATTTAAATCTAAGGGCTCGATATAATGAAGACAATCTATAATTTTTCATTTGAAATTATTATTACAATTTTTTATGAATTTACGAATCTTTGTTGGCTAAAAATTAACAAAATTTATGTTTGGCAATAGTCTATGCCTTATTGTAGAAGATCACCACTCAAGTATATAAAACATCAGAGTTAATGAGCTGTTAAAATTTAATAGCAACGCCCATAAACCATTTCCGAAACACTATGAAAGTTCTCTATAATTTATATAATTGAAGCCCGTTAAATAAATGAAAACACCTGTTTTAATTACTCTTTACTCAAACAAATGTTAGTTCTTCGTTTGTGTAATTCAAACGAATTACGTTTATCTTTATTTCCTTTAAAATGAAATGCTCTGGTTTATTGGGTTGTCTGTCAATACTTGAAATACTCGTAGTATCTAAAAAGAGGCTTTTAAAGCGTTTTGCTTTATTTGTTTCATTGGAATTGAAATTTTCATAGATATTTTGTTGATTTTTTAGTACTTGACTAATGTGGGAATATTTTTGGTTAATGTGTTAATTAAATAATTAAGTCGTCATTTAAATTTAATTTCAATTTAAGATTGTCTGGTTTTGTTTTTTATGATGACATTAAAAATGCTCGTAAAAATTAAAAAGAGATGTTTAAAAAAATATTATAATTTCAATTTTAGACAATTTTATTGCTTTTGTACCTTATTTTAAAACTTAACGGTTTTCAATGGATTTTGTAAAAAAATAAATTATATATTAACATTATTTTACTAAATTAAATTTACAATAAACTACTGTTTTTATTCAAATATATTTCGTAAAACAGGGGGTAAAGGCTTAAATGTTGTAACTAGTGGCTTGTATTCGTTAATTGAGTTATAAATTTTTAAATTAGAAAATTTTTATTGTCTTATGTTAAAGGTAAATAGATTTTTCTTGTCGCATTGTAAAGCTTCCGGTTTTATTTTGTGATATCAAATCTAAACTTTATAAAACTTCCAACTTTTTGGAAGGGAGAAATCAGGAAATTGGTAAATCAATGCTTTTACCGCACAGTTAAAGAAGATAACTCAGCATTTCAAGATGACTCAGAAGTTTAAGATAATTAAACTGTTTTAGATATAACAGTTTTTATTCATTTATTGCATAACCAAAACCAGATGGTTCCGCAACTTGGGATGACTCAGCAATTTAGGATGACTCAACATTTCAAGATGACTCATCATCAAAAAAAAAAAAAAAATTGTCAGGATAGTAAATAATAATAATTTTTCTTTTGAATGAAGACTCATCATAGTCTCGCCGATTATAGTACCATTAACTATAGTCCCGTCGACTATAGCGAAATTTTTCTATACAGTGAAAATTTTCTATAGAAAAAACGACGATAGTGAAATTTTTCTATAGAAAAAATGACGATAGTGAAATTTTTCTATAGAAAAAATGACGATAGTGAAATTTTTCTATAGAAAAAATGACGATAGTGAAATTTTTCTATAGAAAAAATGACGATAGTAAAATTTTTCTATAGAAAAAATTACGATAGTGAAATTTTTCTATAGAAAAAATGACGATAGTGAAATTTTTCTGTAGTAAAAATGACGATAGTGCAATTTTTCTATAGAAAAAATGAAGATAGTGAAATTTTTCTATAGAAAAAATGACGATTGTGAAATTTTTCTATAGAAAAAATGACGATAGTGAAATTTTTCTATAGAAGAAATGACGCTAGTGAAATTTTTCTATAGAACATTTTTTGTGACAAAAAATTTTTCTGTAGAAAATTTTTCTTGATTTAAAATCTTCTATAAAAAATTTCTCTTCATTAAAAACTTTTCTTTAGAAAATTTCTAGTTATTCACAATTTTGTAGAAAAAAATTTTCGTTATTAAAAAATTTCCATTCAAAAAAAACTTTTCGAAAAAATTTTTTGTAAAAGAAAATTTATGTAAAATTTTTCTATAGAAATTCTTCATTTAAAAAAATGTTTCAATAGAAAATTTTTCTTTATTAAAAATTTTCTGTAGGAAATTTCTAGTTACAAATAATTTTTCGTTGTAGAAAATGTTTGGTTATAA
>OW121742.1:119313006-119328006 GCA_933228675.1 Stomorhina lunata | reverse complement strand
CATGAAATCGGTTTCGCTTAAACACTTTGGAATTATAATGGCATCATAGGGAGTTGGATGGAAGGATGGCTGGTTGGTTGGTTGGTTGGATGGATTGACGCTTGAGTTGGATGTTGTTTGTGTTTGTATTTGTATGCTTCTGCTATTGTCATTGTTTGTGGATGTTTATGAGGTTGACATTAATGTAAATAGGAGACCGACGACCATTGTTACAATAAACCAAGCAACATCGAGAGATGAATGCTTGGCTGAATAGATGAATGAAAATGACTGAATGTATATGAGAAATATTTGAAATAATGAAGGCGTAAACCACCAATATGTAAGTATGTTTATATGCATTTATGCATTTTCATGTTGTCCCTCATATGAATTCAACATGTTTCGGTTAATGTTGGTGACAAGTAAGAAACCTTATAATCTATTTAAACATCCTTTATGATACACTCACATATACATCATATTTATATGCATACAATTGCATTTTGCTGCTTTTGGGAGTAGTATTAGTGTTTGCTCATTGATCATGTGTTTGTGCTTTGGTTTTCATATGTGTCTCTTAAGCTGCCTGTGGTTTTTGTGGTAGGGACTTAAGGGATTTCTTTGTTTTTTTCCTGAAAGCCTTTGATTTTAATATCCTTTATAGAGAAATCTTATTTTTAAAGTGTTAGAATCTTGTTTTTTTAAATTCTATAAAGTACTTATGAATTAAGTTGTCAGTTTGGAAGGAGGGGAGAATAATATGAGGATTACACTAAGAGAAATAGTGAAGGTCTTTACTATAAAAGTAAAAAATTTTTGCAAAATTCCTACAAAAAAAAAAGAATAAGAAATTTTTTTTAAATTTCGTATAAAAATAATAATTTTTTGAAAATTTTTCTATAAAAATAAAAGATTTTTGAAAAATTTTCAACAAAAATTAGATAATTTTAAAAAATTTGCTATAAAAATAAGAAATTTTTGAAAAATTTCCCGTAAAAATAGGAAATTTTTATAAAATTTCCTATAAACATAAGAAGTTTTTGAAAAATATCCTATGAAAATAAGAAATTTTTGAAAAATTTTCTATAAAAATAAGAAATTTTTGAAAAATTTCCTATAAAAATAAGAAATTTTTGAAAAATTTCCCATAAAAATAAGAAATTTTTTATAAATTTCCTATCAAAATAAGAAATTTTTGAAAAATTTCCTATAAAAATAAGAAATTTTTGAAAAATTTCCTATAAAAATAAGAAATTTTTGAAAAATTTCCTATAAAAATAAGAAATTTTTGAAAAATTTCCTATAAAAATAAGAAAGTTTTAAAAAATTTCCTATAAAAATAAGAAAGTTTTAAAAAATTTCCTATAAAAATAAGAAATTTTTGAAAAATTTCCTATAAAAATAAGAAATTTTTGAAAAATTTCCTATAAAAATAAGAAATTTTTGAAAAATTTCCTATAAAAATAAGAAATTTTTGAAAAATTTCTTATAAAATTAAGAAATTTTTTAAAAATTTCCTATAAAAATAAGAAATTTTTTAAAAATTTCCTATAAAAATAAGTATTTTTTGAAAAATTTCCTATAAAAATAAGAAATTTTTAAAAAATTTCCTATAAAAATAAGAAATTTTCGAAAAATTTCCTATAAAAATAAGAAATTTTTGAAAAATTTCCTATAAAAATAGAAATTTTTGAAAAATTTCCTATAAAAATAAGAAATTTTCGAAAAATTTCCTATAAAAATAAGTATTTTTTGAAAAATTTCCTATAAAAATAAGAAATTTTTGAAAAATTTCCTATAAAAATAAGAAATTTTTGAAAAATTTCCTATAAAAATAAGAAATTAAAAAAAAATTCCTATCAAAATAATACAATTTTAAAAAATTTCACATAAAAATATGAAATATTTTTCAAAATATAATAAGAAATTTTTTAAAAATTTCCTATAAAAATAAGTATTTTTTGAAAAATTGCCTATAAAAATAAAAAAAATATAATATCAAAATAAGAATTTTTTTTAAATTTTCTTATTTTTGTAGGAAATTTATCGAATATCTGATTTTCTTTTAGGAAATTTTTTCAAAATTTCTATTTTATTGCAAAATTTTCAAAAATTTAATTTAATTTAGATAATAAACAATTCAATTATATTTTATGGTAAATTTTTTTAAAATTTCCAATTTTTAGAGTAAATTTTAAAAAAATTGTACATTTTTGTATAAAATTTTCCAAAAATTTTTTGTTTTTATAGGAAATTTTTCAAAATTATCCTATTTTTGTAGACAATTTTTCAACAATTTTTAATTTTTATAGACAATTTTTCAAATTTCCAATTTTAAGAGCAAATTAAAAAAAAATTGTACATTTTTGTACAAAGTTTTCCAAAAATTTTTTGTTTTTATAGTAAATTTTTCAAAATTATCCTATTTTTGTAGAAAATTTTTCAAAAATTTCTTTTTTTTTTATAGGAAATCTTTTAAAAATTTCTTAATTTTATAGACAATTTTTCAACAATTTTTAATTTTTATAGACAATTTTTCAAAAATTTCTTATTTTTATAGGAAATTTTTCAAAAATTTCTTATTTTTATAGGATATTTTTCAAAAATTTCTTATTTTTATAGGATATTTTTCAAAAATTTCGTATTTTTTTAGAAAATTTTTCAAAAAATTCCTATTTTTATAGGAAATTTTTAAAAAATTTCTTATTTTTATAGGAAAAAATTTCTAATTTTTATAGATTTAAAGCTGGAACTATATCAACTTTCGTTATTAAAGTGGTTTTAATATGTCTATTCTTCTCAGTGTATTTGCACTTACAACCATTCCCTAAAGTACTTTATCTCATATATTCAATGGAATTGTACTTCATTACAATCATTGTCATTGTCTGAGATGTAAATATAAAAGTTGTTCATGTAAATACATATTTATTTGTAAGGGGTGAGTTAAATCCTTCTCTGAAACTCCTCCAGTGACTCCTTTAGTGCAATGGCTTGGAAAAACTGCATTTCAATGTTAGAAGAAAAGAAAGAAAAATACAAAAATTTCAAGGTGTTTTAAGATTGTTTTCAATAACAATAAAATGTTTTCATTACTTAAAAAGAAATTCTTTTCTTATTTTTTAAAAATTGAACTAAAAAGAAACCCTTTTTCTAAAAAAAGGAAAAAATCTAAGAAGAAAAATGGTTAAAATCCTTTAGCTATTGTTTTGTAGTGAAACAACAAAAGGGGAGTTGCTAAAGGCTTGAGCTACTGTTTCTTATAAACAATTAAAAGAGAGTATTCTTATGCTTCTGCTTTCAGTAGAACTGCAGCACTTAAGTCATTTTGTAATACCCAGGCTACCATAATATTGAGGATACAAAAGCAAAACTCTAAAGGATAAAACCAGGAAAACAGGGATTTTATTCTTAAGTTGAATTTAACTGTCATAACACAAATAATTCTTTCTTCTTTTTAAATAGAAATATTTAGAATGACAAAAAGAAATTCCTAAGGGTTTAATTAGGATATTTTGATGAGTTCTCTAAGTTCATCTCAGAAAAGGTTAATGTATGGGAAATCGTTTAGAAATTTTTAAACGATTGATATTGAAATGCTTTATATGTAAAATGAAACAGGAAATCAATGTCTAAAAATTTGAAATATTAGGAAAGAGTTGGGTTTGTTAAGTCTTGATTTTGTAATCAAATGTAAATGACATTTCTTCAAATGTAATTAGAAAGAGATTTAAAAAAAAATCACAAAAGCTGTCAAATATGATGGACCATTTATATAGAAAATATTTAAACCATGTCATAAAGCTAAAACTTTCCTATAAAAATAAGAATTTTTTTAAAATTTCTTACTAAAATATAAATTTTTTGAAAAATTTTTTGAGAAATTTTTGAAAAATTTCCTACACAAATAAGAAATTTTTGAAAAATTTCCTACACAAATAAGAAATTTTTGAAAAATTTCCTATACAAATGAAATTTTTGAAAAATTTCAATTTTTATAGGAAATTTTTCAAAAATTTCCTATTTTTATAGGAAATTTTTCAAAAATTTCCTATTTTTATAGGAAATTTTTCAAAAATTTCCTATTTTTATAGGAAATTTTTCAAAAATTTCCTATTTTTATAGGAAATTTTTCAAAAATTTCCTATTTTTATAGGAAATTTTTCAAAAATTTCCTATTTTTATAGGAAATTTTTCAAAAATTTCCTATTTTTATAGGAAATTTTTCAAAAATTTCCTATTTTTATAGGAAATTTTTCAAAAATTTCCTATTTTTATAGGAAATTTTTCAAAAATTTCCTATTTTTATAGGAAATTTTTCAAAAATTTCCTATTTTTATAGGAAATTTTTCAAAAATTTCCTATTTTTATAGGAAATTTTTCAAAAATTTCCTATTTTTATAGGAAATTTTTCAAAAATTTCCTATTTTTATAGGAAATTTTTCAAAAATTTCCTATTTTTATAGGAAATTTTTCAAAAATTTCCTATTTTTATAGGAAATTTTTCAAAAATTTCCTATTTTTATAGGAAATTTTTCAAAAATTTCCTATTTTTATAGGAAATTTTTCAAAAATTTCCTATTTTTATAGGAAATTTTTCAAAAATTTCCTATTTTTATAGGAAATTTTTCAAAAATTTCCTATTTTTATAGGAAATTTTTCAAAAATTTCCTATTTTTATAGGAAATTTTTCAAAAATTTCCTATTTTTATAGGAAATTTTTCAAAAATTTCCTATTTTTATAGGAAATTTTCCAAAAATTTCCTATTTTTATAGGAAATTTTTCAAAAATTTCCTATTTTTATAGGAAATTTTTCAAAAATTTCCTATTTTTATAGGAAATTTTTCAAAAATTTCCTATTTTTATAGGAAATTTTTCAAAAATTTCCTATTTTTATAGGAAATTTTTCAAAAATTTCCTATTTTTATAGGAAATTTTTCAAAAATTTCCTATTTTTATAGGAAATTTTTCAAAAATTTCCTATTTTTATAGGAAATTTTTCAAAAATTTCCTATTTATAGGAAATTTTTCAAAAATTTCCTATTTTTGTAGGAAATTTTTCAAAAATTTCCTATTTTTATAGGAAATTTTTCAAAAATTTCCTATTTTTATAGGAAATTTTTCAAAAAATTCCTATTTTTATAGGAAATTTTTCAAAAATTTCCTATTTTTATAGGAAATTTTTCAAAAATTTCCTATTTTTATAGGAAATTTTTCAAAAATTTCCTATTTTTATAGGAAATTTTTCAAAAATTTCCTATTTTTATAGGAAATTTTTCAAAAATGTCCTATTTTTCAAAAATTTCCTATTTTTATAGGAAATTTTTCAAAAATTTCCTATTTTTATAGGAAATTTTTCAAAAATTTCCTATTTTTATAGGAAATTTTTAAAAAATTTCCTATTTTTATAGGAAATTTTTCAAAAATTTCCTATTTTTATAGGAAATTTTTCAAAAATTTCCTATTTTTATAGGAAATTTTTCAAAAATTTCCTATTTTTATAGGAAATTTTTCAAAAATTTCCTATTTTTATAGGAAATTTTTCAAAAATTTCCTATTTTTATAGGAAATTTTTCAAAAATTTCCTATTTTTATAGGAAATTTTTCAAAAATTTCCTATTTTTATAGGAAATTTTTCAAAAATTTCCTATTTTTATAGGAAATTTTTCAAAAATTTCCTATTTATAGGAAATTTTTCAAAAATTTCCTATTTTTGTAGGAAATTTTTCAAAAATTTCCTATTTTTATAGGAAATTTTTCAAAAATTTCCTATTTTTATAGGAAATTTTTCAAAAAATTCCTATTTTTATAGGAAATTTTTCAAAAATTTCCTATTTTTATAGGAAATTTTTCAAAAATTTCCTATTTTTATAGGAAATTTTTCAAAAATTTCCTATTTTTATAGGAAATTTTTCAAAAATTTCCTATTTTTATAGGAAATTTTTCAAAAATGTCCTATTTTTCAAAAATTTCCTATTTTTATAGGAAATTTTTCAAAAATTTCCTATTTTTATAGGAAATTTTTCAAAAATTTCCTATTTTTATAGGAAATTTTTAAAAAATTTCCTATTTTTATAGGAAATTTTTCAAAAATTTCCTATTTTTATAGGAAATTTTTCAAAAATTTCCTATTTTTATAGGAAATTTTTCAAAAATTTCCTATTTTTATAGGAAATTTTTCAAAAATTTTCTTCTTTTATAGGAAATTTCTCAAAAATTTCCTACTTTTTATAGGAAATTTTTCAAAAATGTTCCTTTAAAGCTAAGAACGTTTATTGAACTTTCTTTGAATAATTTTCACAAAAACGTTTCGTTTATTCGGTTTTAAGCCACATATATCCACTTTCATTACAAAAAAAACTTATTATGACTTCTTTGG
Source organism: Stomorhina lunata (assembly GCA_933228675.1). NCBI lineage: Eukaryota > Metazoa > Arthropoda > Insecta > Diptera > Rhiniidae > Stomorhina > Stomorhina lunata. The sequence goes on along the minus strand of OW121742.1, from coordinate 119,321,644 downwards.
CTTAAAAAAAAAAGATGTTATTTTTTCAGTTTTAACTGGAATTGCGGTTTTGGCTCCTCATAAGTATATTCTCGCAATCAGCATAAAGTGTTTTAAAATCACTTTTTATGACATGGAACCGACAAGAAAAATAACAACTGCAGTCGGAAAAAAAAAGATTTTTTTTTGAAGAGACAGAAACGGATCAGTAGAGTCAGTCAGAGTCATATCAAGAAGAACTACAATCCGAAAACATATTATAAATACATTCTGGGTTTTTGTGATTTTATGAAAAATAGTTGTGGCTACGAAGTGGTAAAAAAAGTTAATTATACAGTGGAGGGCAAAATGAGGGTGGTTGGTTTGAAAATGTTACTATACTAAGACGTGATTTCTCAGATCTGCTATATAAACTATGACTATCAGAAATTTATAATAGGACTCTTATAAGAGCCTTTGGAAATTTATGAGTGAAAAATTGGATTTTGTGAGGACATATTATTTAAAATAGGGCTCTTTGAATTCTGCTATTTAAAATTTTACATTGTTAGAAAACTACTATCGTATGTGAGGTATGATCAAATATATCCAAAATGTCCCATCTGAGATCTGTTTGTACACTTTGGAGATCTAAAAGAAATTGGACTTCAAAATTCCACAATTGTTGTTCTGTTTTCCCCTTCACTGTACAATTTACTAAAATGCAGCTGCTGAAAAGAAAATATGCATTTATAATAAGTAAATTATTAAGAACAGACTGTGTCAAGCACTTTCGGTTCAGCTCAACTACACTCGAGTCAATTTAAAGCAGTTTAAAATCCAACGCATGCCAAAAAACCACAAAATGTTAAGAGTGTGAAGAGTTTGTTACAAACAAAGCGGGAGGGTTTATTGTACGACAATTTTAAAGCCAATATCTTTTTTTTTCTTCTACGTTTTTGCTGTTTAATTCTGCATAAAAATGAGAATTTAATGCAAAAAGTCGAAAAGACAACAAAAAAAGTAGGAAAGAAAAAAGCATATGAAACCAGCCAAGCAAGCAGGAAAAAGGAAATTGTGGTAAACACCAAAACTTCCCGGGATGTCCAGAAGGAGAATTAAAATGGCAATAAAAAAAATAACAAACAACAAAAAAGTTATATGGAATCAAAGACAAACATTAAAGACCACAACTATGAATGTAATGAAAGCGAATTTTGTAACAAAAAACCCAACCCAACGACATTTAAATCGTATAAAAAGCTATTTTGCCCCCTTTCCATCTTCCTAATTCTGTTCACTTAAAGTTAAATAAAAACAAGTGCTAAGCATTTATTACTTGGTCATGCTAAGTCCTATTTGCTGGAGTAGTTTTTGTTACAACGACATTATAAAATTACTACTGCTGCTAATATTTGCTGCTGCCAACGACCATGATGAGCTGATTCCTACCATAAAGGCGACAATATGCAAATTTTCGAGGAACTCATTTTTACTATAGAACATTCCCTTCAAACTACTGCAGAAATGAGCATCTGCGAAAACTAACGACATCAACTATTACGCACTTTAGTGCAGCGGGGCGTTGCAAATTTTTTCAAATCGTTTTTTTTTTCCTTCACTTTTCTATGGTTTTCTTCTCTAGATCTGGTATATATCGTATAGTTTTATTGTTATAGTTTAGTTGTTATTTTTTCTTTAAATAGTTTTTGTTGTGTTCTGCTAACCTTAACCTCAACATTTTGTGTACAAAAAACTCAACTAAAGGATTCATGGTTGAGTCGTTTCAATTGCCTGGTAAATGCTTCGTGGAGTCTTGAAGGTCTTTTATTTAAGGCTAGAGAATTTAAAGGGAGTGCAACTGCAAAGGCGGTAGGGTATACAACATATACCTTTGGATATCAGTTTGATAAAGTGGAAAATTGGAGTCCAAGAAGTCAAAACTATAAAAGTTTGATTCCATGAATCTGAAGACCTCATCAAACCGATATTAAGGACTGAATTTAAAGCAGTGAAGCCCAAACATTGATTATGCTACCACTTGTGGTGGGAAGAGAAAATCTGCCATTACCCGTAGACCATGCACAACAATTGAAGCATAGCCGCGAATAACGTTTTAAAAGCCGATTTTTGCAAAACCTGTTTTTTTGCAGATTACAGTCAACTTGACCCATTTACGTTGCTCAATCACAAAATCAGTCAAAATTATGCACCTTATCGCTATCAAAATACTATAAGAAAAAAATTATCTTGCTACTTTAAAAACCTTTTTTACGAATTGTGAACAATTTCAATTTTGTCGCTTACAACGTTATTCGTGGCTATGCTTCAATTGTAAAGATCATAAACATACATTGCTTCTGCCTTTTTTTAAGCTAAGACTTATTCTCCATTACCACAAGTTCAATGGCATATATGCTTATGTTATTGGGCACCACTGCTCTTATGGCAAGATCAGTAGAGAGCTTTTATTCTCTCCTACTACAAGAACAATAGCAAATATACTTGTGTTAGTTATTGGGCACCACTGCTCTGGAGTCAAAATTTGTAGAGGGAACTCTATACTATAGAATGATATAGTTCAATGGCATATATGCTTATGTTATTGGGCACCACTACTCTCGAGCCAAGATCAGTAGAGAGCTTTTATTCCCTCCTACTGCAAGTAAAATGGCAAATATTATTGTGTTATTGGGCATCACTGCTCTAGAGTCAAAAACAGTAGAGAGCTATATATTATATAATTATATGGACGTTGCAAGAGATGATCATTGATCAGGCCTTCCGGGCGCCTTTTGTATTTATTGCATGATTTTTAATATCACATCTGATTACATATAACAACTAACTCCCTATAGTTCACTTCCTGACCGATATTCCTTAACCCTATCTTAAGAAACTACTTGCACTTTTTCACCATTTGCCTGCAAAACTACACAGTGGGCGCTAAAGCCCTTTTCTGTTATTCTTAATGGCCTTTTAAAGCCATTAAACCGTTCATTGTCAATTCCTTCCTACCATCTCCTCAATCGCCGACGCAAGGCATCAGCCTTTTCGCTTAGATTACCAACTTTTATTGTTTGTTGTTCAAGCGAATCTTGTGGTTATTGCAACAACTTTTTTTGTTGATTTGAAAACATTTGTTTTCTTTGGTTGAGGTTTTCTTGTCTTCTGTTTTTTTCGGGGGACGTAGGGGGCTTAATGTTGATTTAGGATCTTCTTAGTCTTCTTCTCAGTCATGGTATTTCTTCGCTTTTTGGCAATTTGCGTGAAATTACTTCAATTTGCAATAATTTCTTGTCTAGGGAAAAACATTATTGCTTAAATGTCGGGGATAGTAGAGATAAAGGGTGTAACGAAAAGGGGAGATATTTTAGGGAAGTAAAAGGAAAGGTCTCGATTTGATAATATAGCAGGAGGGGACTATATAGTCAGAGGAGACTTTATAGTCGGAAGGGACTATATATAGTCGGAAGGGACTATATATTGTCGGAAGGGACTATATATAGTCGGAAGGGACTATATATAGTCGGAAGGGACTATATATAGTCGGAAGGGACTATATATAGTCGGAAGGGACTATATATAGTCAGAAGGGGCTATATGGTCGAAAAGGACTATATAGTCGGAAGAGACTATATAGTCGAAAAGAACTATATAGTCGGAAGAGACTATATAGTCGAAAAGGAATATATAGTCGAAAAGGACTATATAGTCGGAAAGGAATATATACTCGGAAGATACTAATAGTCGGAAGGGACTATATCGTCGGAGGGGAATATATAGTCGGAAGGGCCTATATCGCCGAAAGGGACTATATAGTCGGAAGGGACTATATTGTCTAAAGGGGCTATATAGTTAAAAGGGACTATATAGTCGGAAGGAACTATATAGTCGAAAGGGACTATATACTCGGAAGGGACTATATAGTCGGAAGGGACTATATAGTCGGAAGGGACTATATAGTCGGAAGGGACTATATAGTCGGAAGAGACTATATAGTCGGATGGGACTATATAGTCGGAGGGGACTAAATAGTCGGAAGGGACTATATCGTTGGAAGGGATTATATAGTCGGAAGGAACTATATAGTCGGAAGGGACTATATAGTCGGAAGAGACTATATAGTCGGATGGGACTATATAGTCGGATGGGACTATATAGTCGGAAGATACTATACAGTCGAAAAGAACTATATAGTCGGAAGAAACTATATAGTCGAAAAGAACTATATAGTCGAAAAGGTATAATCCTAAAGGGACTATATAGTCAGAGGGGACTATATAGTCAGACTATATAGTCAGAGGGGACTTTATAGTCGGAAAGGACTATATACTCGGAGGAGACTAATAGTCGGAAGGGACTTCATTGTCAGAAGGGAATATATAGTCGGAAGGGACTATATATTCGGCAGGGACTATATAGGCGGAGAGGCTATATAGTCGAAAGGGACTATATAGTCGGAAGGGGCTATATAGTCGGAAGGGACTATATTGTAGGAAGGGACTATATAGTCGAAAAGGACTACATAGTCGAAAAGGACTATATAGTCGAAAAGGGCTATATAGTCGAGAAGGACTATATAGTCGGAACAGACTATATAGTCGAAAAGGACTATATAGTCGAAAAGGACTATATAGTCGAAAAGGACTATATAGTCGAAAAGGACTATATAGTCGAAAAGGACTATATAGTCGAAAAGGACTATATAGTCGGAAATGACTAAAAATCGGAAGGAAATATATAGTCGAAAATGGCTTCAAAGTCGGAAATCACTACATAATTGGAAGGAACTTTATAGTCGGAAAGGGCTATATAGTCGGAAAGGACTATATACTCAGAAGAGACTAATAGTCGGAAGGGACTATATCGTCGGAGGGGAATATATAGTCGGAAGGGACTATATCGTCGAAAGGGACTATATAGTCGGAATAGACTATAGGGTCGGAAATGACTAATAGTTGGAAGAGACTATAGGATCGGAAATGACTAATGACAATATGTATGTAAGACAATGTGTATGTAGTCAGAGAATGTAATTAACACCTCCTTCCGCAAAAAACTGTCCCATGGGCTATCGTGTCTCTGTTCATAAAAAATTTAAAATTTGCATAGTTTGTATATATCAAATTTGTTTCATTTAACTCTATATTTCGCCAGAGATCCACAAAAAAATTCTATAAAAATTGTCAGTAGATTATTCAAATATGCAAAACTCTAAAAACTATAAAATTCTACTGATGTTGCTGCTGCAGCAATGTATATATATACTGATGTTGTTGCTGCTACTAAAATTCAATGCATTAGTTATTGATATTGTTGCTGAATGTTGCTGCTGTCATCTATAGTATATTGGCATCTTCGATGACAGTGAAAAACTGCACTAACCCCAGCCCAAATCCAGCATCAAAAATGTTATTACTTCCCTTTAACCATTTTTTCCCCTTTAAATCTATCGAAAAAACTACTCGGTTTGTATATTTATTGCAAATAGTTTTAGATTAATGTTATCAAGTTTGAAGACAAATTTACACAGTTTATGGCTTGAAAGTGCCAAATTGTTACTGCAACGAATGAAAAAGAGTGGCAGAAAAAGAACATTTTGGGAAAATTCGCTTAAAATATTTATTCATTGAATTTTGAATGTGAGTTCTTTCGTTCGTTCGCTCGCTCGTTTGTGGTATTCAGGGCAGAACTACTATTTAATGGAACTAAAACCTAGTATGCTAATTTTTTATATTTCACTATTCGAGTACATAAATAAATTTTGTATTTTATATACTTTTTAGTTTGTTTTAGTTTGTTAGCCTTCAAAAACTAATGCAATAAAAGTAACAGGGTTTTAAAGATTAAGTGCAAAGGAAAGGATTTTCTTTGGTTTTTTACTCGAGATGCTAAGGTCTGGTAAAGGGAGGACATACAATTTTTTTTCGTATATAAAACTCTTTAAGAAACTAAATTGAAAACTACTTTAGGAATAAGAATATCTTAAAGTGTTGCCTGAACAGTAAAATCTTTATCGAAATCGGTAGCTTCAATATTCACAACTCTTCTTAGCTTCACTATTTGATCCATATCACTCCAGAAGGCCCTGCACACAACCACCTCGTTTAACAAAGAAAGCAGCCAACGCGTATATCATATGCTACAGGCCACCCCAATTTTGTTACAATTCCATCACATCGTATGATATATTACCTAGATCATTAGCTAAGATAGACCGTCCAAACCACCAGGAGCCGAAGACTTATTGTAATTTTCGTAAATATCACGATCATTACTAAAACTCTTGAAAATGAGTACTAAAATCATTCAGTTTAGGTTTGAATGTTAACAAACTCCAAAAATTTTTGATAAAAAATTTGCCTATGGAAAAATATTTGATAAAAAAAATTTTCTATAGAAAAAAATTTTTGACAACAAAATTTTCTATAGAAAAAATTTTTTTTAAAAAAATTTTCTATAGAAAAAAATTTTTTTAAAAAAATGTTCTATAGAAAAATTTTTTTTTTTTTTTTAATTTCTATAGAAAAAATTTTTTTAAAAAAATTTTCTATAGAAAAAAATTTTTTAAACAAAATTTTCTATAGAAAATTTTTTTTTTTAAATTTTCTATAGAAAAAAATTTTTTAAAAAATTTTTTTTTAATCAAATTTTTCAAAGAGAAATTTTTGATAAATAAAAAATTTCTATAGAAAAATTTTTGATGAAAATTTTCTATAGAAAAATTATTAATAAAAACATAGTCTATAGAAAAATTTTTTGATACAAAAATTGTTTATAGAAAAATTTTGATAAAAAAATTTTCTATAGAGAAAATTTTTTTATAGAAAAATTTTTGATAAAAAACTTTTCTATAGAAAAACTTTTGATAAAAAAATTCTCTAGAAAAATTTTTGATAAAAAATTTTGTATAAAAAAATTTTTGATAAAAAATGTTAATGGACAAATTTTTGTAAAAAAAAAATGTCTATGGAAAAAATTTTGTATAAAAAAATTTTCTATAGAAAAACTTTTAATAAAAAAATTACTATAGAAGAATTTTTAATAAAAAAATAAATAAAATATTTTTGATAAAAAAAATTCTAAAGAACAATTTAAAAAAAAATTCTATAGACAAAATTTTGATCAAAAATCAAACATTTTTCTATAGAAAATTTTTTGATAAACAAATTTTCTATAGAAAAATTTTTGATAAAAAAAATTTTCTATTAAAAATTTTTTGATGAGACAATTTTGGATAGAAAAATTATTGATAAAAAAATTTTCTATAGAAAAAATTTTAATAAAAAATTTTTTCTTAAAAAAATTTTATGAAAAAAATTTCTATTGGAACATTTTTGATAAAAAAAATTTCCATAAAAAAAGTTTAGATAAAAAAATTTTCTATGGAAAAATTTAAGATAAAAAATTTTTCATGTAAAAAAAAATTTGATAAAAAGATTTTCTATAGAAAATTTTTCGATAAAAAAATTTTTAATTAAAAAATTTTCTATAGAAAATTTTTGGTTAAAAAATTTTTGATAAAAAAAATTTTCTATAGTAAAAATTTTAATAAAAAAATATTTTATAGAAAAATTTTTGATAAAAAAATTTTCTATAGAAAAATTTTGGATAAAAAAATTTTCTATAGAAAAATTTTGGATAAAAAAATTTTCTACAGAAAAATTTTTGATAAAAAATTTTCTATAGGAAATTTTTTATAACAAATGTTCTATCAAAAAATTTGTGATAAAAAATTTTCTATAGAAAATTTTTTGATAAAAAATTTTCAATAGAAATATTTTTGATAAAAAAGTGATCTGTAGAAATATTTTTGATAAAAAATTTTCAATGGAAAAATTTTTGATAAAAAAATTTTCTATAGAAAAATTTGTGATAAAAAAATTTTCTAAAAAAAATGTTTGAAAATTAATATTCTTTAGAAAAATTTTTGATAAAAAAAATTTCTATAGAAAAATTTTTGATAAAAAAATTTTCTATAGAAAATTTTCGATAAAAAAAATTTTTATAGAAAATTTTTGATAAAAAAATTTTCTATAGAAAATTTTTGATAAAAAAATTTTCTATAGAAAATTTTTGATAAAAAAATTTTCTATAGAAAATTTTTGATAAAAAAATTTTCTATAGAAAAATTTTTGATAAAAAAAAATTTCTATAGAAAAATTTGTGATAAAAAAATTTTCTATAGAAAAATTTTTAATAAAAAAAATTTTCTATAGAAAAATTTTTGATAAAAAAAATTTCTATAGAAAAATTTGTGATAAAAAAATTTTCTATAAAAAAATGTTTGATAAATTAATATTCTTTAGAAAAATTTTTGATAAAAAAAAAATTTCTATAGAAAAATTTTTGATAAAAAAATTTTCTATAGAAAATTTTTGATAAAAAAATTTTTTATAGAAAAATTGTAGAAAAAAAAAATTTGATTAAGATAAACCTTGAAAAAATACCTATTTTAGTTAAAAGTATAAAAAACGACAACTCTGCAACGATTTTTTTTCTGTTCTCCTTGTGCCGACCTCTGATCACAGACCGACTTAAAGCCTGGTCTTTATTATGCCTCATAGTCATAGTAATTATATTCATAGTCTGATGCAAAACTTTTTTCATAGTCTATTTCTTATTCTAGTTCATAATCTGCTTTAAAGTACATAGTATTTTTGTTATATCTATAGTC